>APFE031485081.1:46150-62662 GCA_000404065.3 Pinus taeda | reverse complement strand
GAGTCTAGCATCACCAACATATGTTGGTGTTACCAATCATGTAAAGAAGAAAACATGGCTTTGTTTTTGGCCATGTGATAAGAGGCTCCAGAATCAATGAGCCACTCATGAGAATGAGAGAAGAAGATACATTTAATGCATAACCAGACTGAGATGATTGACAACGACATGCAGAAAGTGCCATTCCTGAAGATGAAGTTGAAGTTGAAGTAGAAGAATGCTCCAACATGGATGTTATGTTTCTTCATTGCGGCTTCCAAGGCTTCCATCTTCTTAAAGCATTTAGATTCTAAGTGGCCATCTCGATTACAAAAGTTACAATGTCTATCAGTCTTCTTCCATTTGTTTTTATTGGTCTTATCATTTTGCTGAAATGATCTTTCATTTTGAGACTGAGTTTGCTTAGGACCCTTGTTTGGTTTAGGACCATTCTTTTTAGGATATGACTTCTTAGGATTCTTTAATTTGGTTGTTGCTGGGCGGCTAACGCTTTCTTGGAAGATTTTCCAAGATTAAGAAGACCAAGGTGTAAGAGTTTTTCTTGTTCTCTTATTAAAGAATCACAAAAAGAGTCAAAGGAAGGGGCCTTGTAGTCTTTTCCTTGACAAATGAAAGCTTCCTTTGTAGAACGGAAGGTGGAAACAAATACAGAGTAGGCTGGTCCCAACTTTGTAAGGATGGAATAAATAAGGTTACTATCTTCTTTCTTAACCTTAACACCTTCCAAGAGATATCTAAGGGTCTTGAATTTGGACAAAAATTCTTCAATGCAAGAAAAATTATTAGGATCCAATGTAAGCAACTCATTTTCAAGTTGATGGGCTCTAATTTCATTTTTAATCCCAAAAACTTTAGTGATTTGTTCCAATGCTTCATGAGGAGTATAAAGTTCTGCAATATGGAATCTAAGATCAGGAGAAATAGACATCCCTATCAAACCACTTGCTTGATCTTGTCTATTTTCCCATTTTGCAACCTTATCTTCATCTTTCAGTTTGGTTTCTTGGCCTGAGGCTATTCTATAAAGACCTTTACTTCTAAGTAAATCCACAATGTAAGACCACCATTGGAAGTAGTTGGTGCTGTCAAGAATAAATTGGCATGGACTTTCCATTTTAACATAAACTGAAGCTATATAATCTAAAACTAAGTATTCCAATGGAAAGATCTTGAAAAATTAGGCTGGTTCAAAAAACACGGCTCTGAAAATGGCTTCCGGATGAAGAAGTTATGGCTTTTTGAAGAAAAGTTGATGAAGGCACCGACAAAGTGCGGGAATGTGCGGAAATAAAAAAACGCCCCCTTTCCAACAAAAAGGAGACATGAACTCAAGACCTCTACTCTCATAAGTTAGCTTTGAACCAAGTGAGCTAGACTAAAATTTTGAGAGAGAGAGAGAGAAAGAGAGAGAGAGGGCGGGGGGGCTTTGTTTTTTTGGTCACTGAAGCTTTGGGTTGCGTGCTTGCTTGAGAAAGCTCTTTTTCCCTACAAAACAAAAAAACACAAAACCCACCACTGACATACAAAAAAAACAAACCTTATGGCTTAAAAGTTAGCTTTACCCGGAAACTAAATATTTTCCTCAATGTTTCTGATTTTCTGAGATCACACTAAGGCGCAGTGGAAAAGAGCATACGCATGAGAAAAATCCTTCCTCTCTGTTTCCGATTTGCCCAGATCACACAAAGTCACAGGGCAAAGAGCATACGTAGAAATGAAAGGTATAGATCCAGTAATAAAAAAAGAAGCTAAATAAACCGAAATAATAAATAGAGAGAAAATAACTAGAAACTGCAAATAAACACTGTATACCTTCAGATCTTAAAAATGACGTAGCTAGGGCTACCAGAAACCTTTTCGCTTGAAATGAAAGGCGTTTCTCACTGGAACAAATGCTCCTAACACAACAGAGCAGTCCTCTCGGCCCGAAAGCAGTCAGAAATAGCAGATCTAGGAAATGGCAGTCGGATGCAGTTCTTCCAGCTTCAGATTTGGATCACCAACGGACGCGACCCTCAAATAGCTTCGATACCATGTAGGAATTTACAGGGTAAGTTCCTCAGATAGAACACCAAAGGACACTGCTCACAAATAGATCATAGATCAATACACCAGATTTTTTTGACGTGGTTAAAAACCATCAAAGAGGGAAACAGTCCACGGCCTGAGCCAACATGGCCACTTCAGGCAATTTTTTAATAAAAGAATGAAATTTTTACATAAGCTTCTCTCATGAACAGTTAACCTACAAATGACCCTCCATGCTCTTTAAATAGAGATCATGGACCAATCAGGTGTTAAGCCACGGATCAAGTGTCAGTAATACCGAGGAGAGAATGAACCATCGGATCACTACATATCGTCACCGTCAAATTGTAAGTTACAAAAGTACATAGTAAAGAAACACACTTTACCTAACTCTATACTAGACCAAGTTATACTTAACTATTTCCTATGTGTCGGAATATCCTAACAGTATGATGCATCTGTCATCAAAGTCTCTGACTGCTATTGTCTCTTTCAACTGAAAACTTTGTGCTTTGGCTGACTCTTCCTTTCTGCACCGTTTTCAATCCTTCTCTATGCTCTTCAGTATCTGACTTCTTTAGCCTCTGTCACTTTGATCTCTAACTACATCAATCCCACTGATTCCTACCGCTACTATGTACTTTGGGCACCCGTAGGAAGGTACGATCCATGAGATAAAACCTCTCAATGGACCCTACCCAATTTCAGCCTTCTTGAGACTATCATTTCACATCGCCCTACCTCACCACTGGAGGTATGACTGAATGTGATCCCTCTGCCCACTTCTCAAATTGTGGCTCCTCCACAATTGTCTAAGACTTCTTCTGGGACTACATGTTGAGTGGTAATTTACTCTATCTCTCAACCACTATCTCTTTAACATTTGCCTTGCTCCTCGAGGCTTTGCATGCATCTTGAACCTCAAGAGCATATAGGTTCTTGACTCGTGAACCAATCTATTTCACCTGTCTCGTGGTTATGTGTCTAAGGAAAACATTTCCCTTACTAAAGACAACATCGAAGCCTTTGTCCTCCAACATCATGACTAATACCAAGTTCTTCTTCAGTCCAGGCACATACTTCACAACTATCAAGGTGATAGAAGCTCCATGCTCCCTCTGAAAAGCAACCATGCCTACTCCTGAAACATTATACCTTCCATCGTCACCCATCTCTATGCACATCTTGAGGTCTTTCTCCTCCAATGTACTAAATAAAATTTTATCGCCAGTCATGTGCCATGAGGTTCCACTATCAAGATACCAGACATAACCCATCATCGATGACACCATGCATGTGATGAGGGTAAATTCCATTTTGAGACGCTAATGCCTTACCTTTTGATCCTTATGAGGATCCCTTCTTGGACTTCTTTGATGGGCAATTAGTTGCATAATGTCCCATCTCAATTGAAGTATGATATGAATTCAATTTGCACCTGCAACCCCGAATTTCAAAATTCGAAATCTCTTCTCCGTATACTATTCATAGCTTCGATAAACTTAGCTCTGATACCATGTAGAAATTTCTCTATAGATCAGCTAGCTTTGATACCATGTAGAAATTCTGCAAATTCTCTCTACAAATCTTTCTCCTATGAGACCATAAAGAAAATTTGATTGTAGATTAACCTGATAATGCAATATAACTAAAGCAAAATACTATAATCTACTTCTACTATCAATTTGCTTTGCAGAAGCTTAAAAATTGAGCAAGATCGAGCTGAACACATATAACCAGAATAAGAAGAATCAATGAACATGAAACACAAAACATACTCAAGGGAAAGCCTCAGCTAAAAACCCCACTATCTGTATTATCATACAAGGTGGAAATACATCATAATTATACAAAGACTTAGCTCTTACAACTAGCCAACTCTCAATAAAATCCTCTTGAATGCTCACATGCAAACCTGGCTTCTCACAAGCCTTATCCTTTGCCCTTCAAGCTTCTATTTCCTTGTGTTGTTTCTCCTGGGTGATCCTCCTATTACCAAGTGGAACACTGATCTCTCACACTGATCCTACACCCTGTGAGAATTGCACAATCCTCAAGGAACCTTACCTTGACTACATGCATTGGTTTCCTTTATAGGAAAACACATGCAATTGATAATACATTGTCCTTGACATTTAGCTCAACTAGGTCTTTCTCATAATAGACATGCATGGGTTTCTGATGAGGGAATCTTTAGTTATCTGGAGTACACTAGTTGAGTGTATGCATGCATCAATTGACTGAGAACTCACAATTAGTTCCTCAAACAATTTGGAACTAATTTAATTGGACATAACTCAGAAACTGAGTTAACTAATTACAACTCAAATATAACTCAATCTTATCTCCTTAATTAAGGGATAATCTCCTTAATTTAAGGGATAACTATTGCATGACTGCAGAAAGACTTATAATTTGAATTTATCCAACTAATTAATCCATAATGAATTTATTAATTATTTTGAAGCAGCGGGTGAGACTAAATTCGATTTTAATTCAAGGACAAATTAAAATTGGAATATTCTCGATTCTATTTTTAACATTTCTTGTTGCTATTTTCAACAATTTTGTGTTGGCTATAACTGACAGATGTATGATTACGAACTTAGTAATGAATCCAACCAAAATGTTATTGATCCAGTAATAGACCACCCTCACGATCTTGTGTTTTGAAGCTTTCAGACACGTCACCAAGTCTGGAGTCCACACAATAGGGTTATCCAATTTCCACATACCCTTACTACCCACTAATTTAGAAAACCATTCGTATAATTTGCACGGAAAAGAGTAGAAGAAAATTTCTTGTTCATTTGTATACAAGTATCTATTCAGCCACTCTTCCTTCGACAAGTGTAGATTCCTGTTTTCCTGGGCTACAAATTCGTGCAGGTTCTAAACCATCCACTTCTCAATCTCCTTCTTAGTTGGGAACCATTTATTCGACATCACACATTCCTCAGACAGATCCCAGTCTCGACAACAGAACCATTTGTTGGCTTGCGGGGGTATGGACCCAAGTTCAAAGTTAGTTGCAAAAACCAACAAAACCCTAGACTGTTGGCTCTTTCGGAAACAAGCTATGTAGTGCAGGCCACAGTCTCACCCGAGGTAGTATTAGGTGATAAAAAAACTAGGTTTCTGCATTAAGAGGTATGTGTGATGTGTTTCTGATACTTCTAGGGCTTTATTCTGACCTTCGTGAACCCTAACGCTTGACACACGAAAATTATAGTAACTTA
Organism: Pinus taeda; assembly: GCA_000404065.3. Classification (NCBI taxonomy): domain Eukaryota; kingdom Viridiplantae; phylum Streptophyta; class Pinopsida; order Pinales; family Pinaceae; genus Pinus; species Pinus taeda. The sequence continues at coordinate 57,395 of APFE031485081.1, read as the reverse complement.
CCGAAAATAGATCTAAACTCTTCGCCAAGTGTTCTAAACATTCATAACATCATGTAATTGACTAGATATACCACTTTCACACATCGATTAAGTATTCCTTATTATAAATGTAGTAAATAGAGTGAATGCATAGTGAATTTAGAAGTAAACATAAATGTACAGTTGCACAGATATTGCTCCAAAATAGTTTTTATTATATTATGATATTCTATTATAGAATCTTTCTTCCCTGCGCACACAGTTGTAGGGGCCTGCGCACTCAGTTGTAGTTCTTCGTGCACATAGCTGCAGGAGCCTTCCCCTTCGCCTAAGTACAAAAAAAAGATTATTTTGACTTATATTACTTGCCCATACATAGATATTCAATTGATAGATATCCCCTATGACTCTCTATGACTCCTTTTTATAGTTTCTTTCATTACAATACCATGGTTCGCAAACCATGGGAGGGTCATAAAACAACTTAATTATGGGTAGTGACCTTGGCTCTAAGCTTGAAAAATGGCTTAAATCCTAGGGTTGTTGGCATAATAATGGAAATTATGGTCCACAGTCACTCGCACGCAGGACTATGAGAGCGACTTTAGGTTGTTGGTCACTCCCTTGCCCATAGCATGAGAGCGATTATGGCCGAAGAGACCTAAAACAACAGCGGGACCTAGGGACAACCTGCCTGAGTGGTTGACCTATCCTCTAAGGATTTTGTTGATGATGTTGGATGTCTATATGGTGTGTTTTCATCGGTTCCACTTCCTTAATATGACTTATGAGGTCGAATCACACCATTGTGGCCTCTTGTCGCATGTTTACCCCAAGTAGATGGTTTCTTAGGTAGATGTGAGAATAGTGTGTTACAGAATGGTACCAAAGCATCTCTCACCCCTCAAACTAGATGGGTTATGTGTTGGTCATGCATGCATGCCAATTGCATGTGTGTCTCTCACCCTTGCATTCCATGTTGTGGTATTTTCATGATTTTTTTCATGATTGAAGTGATGTCATCATGTGATATTTGAGGTGTTATTGTCGAATGCATCACTGTGAGTGTATGACTGGTTACATGTCAATTTATGTCACTTACATGTATCATTGTGGTATGCTTGGTTATGTCCTCATCTTTATCTGTAGAAGCTACAAGCAAAACGTCTACCATATCTGGCGTGACATTGGGGTTATTTTGGGCAACGTGTTCCTCTATTACTTTCTCTATGAGCTCATCTTGTATGCAATGTATTTCCTTGAAGCGTCGATTGAGACCTGGTAGATCCATCCAGCGAAGTGCGTTATATAATCTCCAACATTAAAGGCACTGACTACCACAAAACTTTCCTTCATCATCGAATTGATTACTTTACCGCCACTAGAGTCTTGGTCATAGTACTTTCTACCCAAGGTCATCCGGCACAAAATATCACTCACAAGGGTGGAGACTGTTTTACTAATGTTTAGGGGATGACCTAAATTATAAATAGAACAAATCATAGAAGAGACCTCATCTTCTCTTATAAAGCGGAAGTAATCCAAGCATCTAGAGCTCAACAACTGTAAAAAACAGACCTTACACACTTGCCTCCAGTAAGCACCATACGGAGCAAAACCGATCGCAGTGTAATTATACCAAAAATAATTAGCGGTCGCGGTGGGAGGTCTGCTAGAAAAAATCAGATCATGTGTCTTGAGAAATTCCTTGGCCATATCAGGTGAAGGGACTACTAAGGTAAGAGCAAAGTTGAGGCAGAACTACATAAGAGGCCCAAATTTCAGAGAAAGAGTTGCCAATGCTTGGTTTGGAAGTTGTCCCAGTGAATGGAGATTTCTGATGGGCAGAGGCAACGGTCCTAGGGGCAACCTCCTATTTCTTCCCTTGAGGAATAAGCTCCATGCCCCAACCAACGCAACTAGAGAAATAACGAGTTTCATATAAAACTCAAGGCAGTCTAGGAATGGTGTCTCGGATCCTAACTCGTTCACCATTGTTACTTATCCAAAACATAGTGTGGTCTTGTTTCAGGTCGCAGAAAAAATTATACTTGTGTTGATGGCGTATGCCACTGGAACCATATTCATTACCTACCAGTCATCACAAGCCAGCATATCGTCAAAGTAAGTCATGAGAAACCCTTCTCGTCAAACATTCGTAATTAGAGTCATGACGTTTTGAATGGTTACTTTTTTATTTCAAACTGATCCACATATAAAATACTAGCAATTGTCCCAAAAGGTACAAAGAGAGGCCGATAGGATTATTAAATTAGAATTGTTGAATTTCTCTAGAAAAAATTGGTTCAAATTTGAGCATCTAGAATAAGCAAAAGAACATTCCGTTAGATTAAAAGATCATCAAACCATAGCAAAAGCACCATTAATCGATAAACATAAAGATTAAGAGATCATCAAACCATAGCAAAAGCACCATTAATCCATAAACATAATACAAGACTGACGTTAATACTGGCCGGAAAGGTCCAACACTGTAAAACCTTTCAGAACCAACTATTGAAATGGGTGGAAGTTCAGTCATTAATTTATCTTAAGACCATGGGGATATTTGAATAATAAATCAAGGAATTTGCAGATATTGTTTAACAAGTTTCAGAATCCAATTTAATACAAAATTTAAATAGCAAACTCGAACTAGTTTTGTAATTGGAAGCCAGGCTTTTCCGAAGATATAGTAGAAATTCATTACAATTGCTGATAGTAACTTAATAGCAATATTCTTGCATTTAAGCAAATAACGAGAATATCTTGTGTGGACTAAAAAGCAGGAAGGAATTCTGGTTACACATATATTATCTTAGAAATCTCAATTTGTTTAAGTGTTCATGTATGAGTTTACCATGCCCTGTTCTTAATAAGTTGAATCGGATGTCCACGCTTTCCAAGTAAATGCGAGATATATGAAACTACATTTAGGCTTTTCCGTTGTATTAAATACTATGGAAACATATTAATTAATTTAACAGTTTCCACTGTGTGATGGTATATGAACGACAAGGTAATTCCATCATAGAATATAAGACATAGGATCTTCCAAACAAATTTAAAAAGGTCGGTAATACCATTTGTGAACCAATCGATAACTTGTGTTTTTACAATTACCTTAACCAGTGGTTTGTCAATGGTCACAATTACAAAATATTCAAGTCAGTATCATTCCCTTTGTTAAGATCACTTTTTTTCTCAGATAGTACTCCCTTCGTGAGGATACAGTCTCCATCTTCATTCTAAACCATTACTAATTTTCTGTAAGTAAGATAGGTATCAGATTCAGTTGCAAATCAAAAACTTTCTAGGTAGATTACATGATGCTCACAAATTTAGGAGTATGGGAGTAAAATATATACAGAGCTGATGGATGAAAGATAGATTTTGGAATGATAGGGCTTGGAATAAGTGAGAAGGAATCCTTCCAAGGGCTTCATCGCGATGATGGGAAGACGGTTTATAAACATACATTTCCCTTTTCTTGACATAACATCCCTTTTCTTGACATAACATCTGTAAAGGATGTGATAGGAAACTTCTCCCTCATTCCCCTATGTCAACATAGTTGTAAGCAACGAGATATGTCAACTCTGTTATGATGTTAACAACCGTAGAGTAGTGCTGCAAAAACTCAGCGGTTACAATGAATTCTTAGGCAGTGCTAAGGAAACCTTACAAGAGGTAAAAAGGGATACATGAATCTGAACATTTGAGAATATCAAAGATGAGATCTACATGAACTTGCAGAAGGACCTCCCCTGGTCTGCCAGGTTTTATAATAGTTGCAACTTTGACACTCGTGTGCAACAATGTGAAAATTTACTTCAAAAGTTACTCCACAATCATTGCATAAGATCCAAACCTGCTCAAATGACCGACAAGAAAGTGGTGAGGTATTTTCTCTCACGCTACTAATGGGCTCTAAAATATGCCTCCAAATTATAGCACATTAACATCAGACAACTTACCATTTTGTTCTTGTAAGCTTCAGGCATTGGAGTCAAAGCAACCAACATGACAAAAAAAAATTATCAGAATCCACTCAAGAAACTTAAAAAATCAATTGCCATTGGACGAAAGAAAATTTCAGAAATATGAGAAATCAAAATTAGCAAGAACACATATAATAAGCTACTCTTTATACAACCCATTGCAAGTTGACTTCAAGATGTTCATCTTGTCGAAAATATCTACCTCTCGGTCAAGTTTCTCCCACAATTTAGACATATCACAGACAGATTTGGAGCACACTGGACAAGCAAACCTGCAAAGGACAAACAAACATGTTAGAATGTCAAGACATTTGAAATAAAATTAAAGCTGCTACAAGCTGTGACCACAAATCGCTGAAGAAGGTACCATCAATGGCCATATCAGTGCAAGTATATCTAGTGTTGTGTAATAGTATAAGTATACTGGAAACAAGAGATTGTGAGCCAGGGCACAAAACAGGCCACATATGAAACTTAATGAAGTGTACCTATAGGATAACGCTTTAGGATGGTATTGCATGTAAAACCATAGGTGGACAAGAAGGGGATTATTGATAAGAATCTGAAAGTATAGCATTAGTAACCTGGAAAATCTGAAAGCATGGCATTAAAGTGACTTTGTAAGTAAATTAGTCAGCGGTATTGTATGTTTCATCTACTGTTAATGTCAGGAATTTTTTTATTAAATAGAACTATATTGCCAATTTTGAACTTATGATGTGACAGTATATTCGTGTTCTTTTTACTCATTTCACTAAATTAAAAAAGTTTAAAATAAGAAATAATAAAAATATTCAATAAGGTTTGCATGGCCACTATTTGGGGCTGCCCCCCAGGTGCCACGATTAATGCCTTCTCTGGCAGTGCCACGATGGTAACACCATGCAGCTTTCCCAGCAAAGGGCCATCATTTGGAGCTACCTTCCATTACCACAGATGGTCCCTTTTCTATGTTGTGCGACGATGCAACCTATTCCGGGGTTGATTCATTAGACGTGGCTTATAAATATGATTGAGAGAGCGAGGCCACCATTTGGACCTGCTTTCAATTGCCACGAATGATCACTTTTCCAAGGTAACGCCACGATGGTCAGACCATGCAGGTTTGCCTAGCATTGCTTCTATTTATTTTCTTTCTGAATAATCGACGAGCTAATGTGGTAGAACGTCTGTGTCCAAAATGGTGAAAAAGCAAGACTTGTACGTTGCAAAATATCCAACAGGTTTAGATGACATGGTCAAACATTTTGAAGATACAGTGTTGTTGCAGCAACTGGGGCAGAGCAGGGAACCTGGGGTCTGGGGATCGTGGGGTTAGGTGGCACAGGAAAAACAACGTAAAAGAATTCTTTAATCGCAAGAATTCAGATTATGAAACATCCTGCTTCTTATTTGACATGAGAAATCATGCTGCCAAAGGTTCTTTAAATGTGTTGCAGAGAAAGCTTCACAGAGAAAGTTTCTTAATAGCTTTATTGGATTGGATCAACCAGTAGACAGCATTGATGAAGGTAAAGGGATGCTCATAGACCCTCTCAAATCTTCCAACGCCTTGGTAATCTTGGATGACGTTGACAATGTGAATCAGGTTGATGCACTTCTGCCTCTTCAAATTCATGATCTCCGCCCAGCTACCTTAATATTGATTATATCTAGAGATAAGCATGTTCTCAGAAGCTCAACAGTTAAAAAATCATTATCTCCAAGCATTATTTTCTGTCACCTGCGAGTGAAGTTAAAGGGCGAGAGAATGCCAGAGTCGTCCTTGGCATCCCAATTATATTTTATTTCAAAATGATTGTGAATTTACTCTAAAATATGATTATCTTCCGACGTAACAGATACGACTTAAGCATCTCATTGTGTCTGACATCCATATTTTTTTAAATCATCGGATTCCATTCCGTGTGGCATGCGATTTTTAAATTCAGCGGATTCGAACTTTGTCTCGGCATCCAATTTTTAAATCGACGATCCCACTTTGACTTTCATCATATTATGGAACAATTGAGCTGAATCCTGATGCCACTCCATTTCTTCTTAAAGGATCCTTTAAGCCAATTCAATTCATTAGGGAGCTGCAAGTGAATTGCAGTATTTTTCTCACCAAGGACCGGTGGGCTTATTTCGCCCATTTCTGTATGGGTATTAAGTGAGAATCAACAAACTTACTCGCCCCGCCAGGAGTTTAGATCCATCAAGGGCTAGATTTTCGTTAGGGTTTCGACAAAATGTTTTGGAGCGACCTAGCCGCAAATCTGGACCTGGTGCTGGTTTTCACAGGTATTCTTTTCATGGTGGCGTACCATCTCTATCTCCTCTACAGAATCAAGAAGTACCCCAATACTACAGTCACAGGATTAGAAAATGCCAACAAACGAGTCTGGGTACAGCAGATGATGATGGTAATAATCAGGACAGTTATTACTGATTTTTCTTATGTTTTCCCAAGATACATAGTTTATTTTATTACTGATTTTTCTTATGTTTTCCCAAGATACATAGTTTATTTTTTCCTTGTTTTTTAGGGTTTTGATTTCAACAATCAATTGCAGGATGTACCGAATAAAACCTCAATAGCTCTTACAGTGGTGTCAAGCAACATATCTGCTACGGTCTATCTGGCCAGTCTCTCACTAACAATCAGTTCTGTGATTGGCACCGTATTGTCCTTCGCCACACAAAGCAACAACAGCATCAGCTCCAGCCGTCTGGTAACTGAAATATTCTTCGGAAATCAGAATTCCTTGACGTCTACCCTAAAATATGCGAGCCTGCTAATTTGTTTCCTGGTAGCCTTCATATCTTATGTACAGTGTGTTCGTTATTTCGTTCACGCGAGTTTTCTGATGAGCACGCCCAACTCAGCTGTCCCTGAACATTACGTTGAGATGGCAGTAATTAGAGGGAGCAATTTCTGGTCTTTGGGGATTAGGGCTTATTACTTTGCCTTCCCGCTTCTGCTGTTGATCCAGTGTTCCTGTCGAAAGTAAATTAAAATTTTCAATAAAGCGAAACTGAATTTTCCCATCCACTGGCAATTTCTTGCAAATAAAAAACTTATCTCTTCATCCGAGGCTCCAGAATCTCCCAAAAAACTTCGTCGCCATCAGCGGCTGCTGAAGAGGATCGATAGCGTACTCCACAAAATCGAGGTAAGGACTAGGATTAGAGCAAAGGTGAGCACAAGCGAATGGATTACTTGTAACAATGAAGACGATGGTTCTGGAGCTCTCTGCCCATAACAACCCTCCGCCCATAACAGAAATGAAGGCCATTTTCCGCCATGTTTCGCCTGTAACTGAAGGATGAAGGCCATAACGAGTAACTGACTGAGGAAGACCATGAAGAAATGTGCACGGAAGACCATGAAGAAATGTGCACAGATGTCAGTGGACAGCATACGGGTGGCCCAAACTGTGCACAGATGTCAGATGTACTCCGTTACTGAAGGACGCCAAGTGTCAACCTCGTACTCCGTTACTGAAGGACGCCAAGTGTCAACCTCGGAAAGAAAAGGACGACGAAAGCTTGTTTCAGATGTCAGATGTACTCCGTTACTGAAGGACGCCAAGTGTCAACCTCAACCTCGTACTCCGTTACTGAAGGACGCCAAGTGTCAACCTCGGAAAGAAAAGGACGACAAAAGCTTGTTTCAAAGGAAGGCCTATCGGCCTAATTAGGCAAAAATACGGAGTCATCGCAACGAAATGGTTGCTTTTTTAATTTCAATTTATTCTATATATAAAATTTCGGTGACTATACGGTGTCATCACATTGGAATGGGTACTTTGAATTTTAATATGATTTCTGTCCATAAAATACATTCAATGATGATAAGGAGCCATCATAGTTTAATGGTCGGAGGAGTGATGGTTTCGTGATAAGGGAGCTTAATTTTAATTAAAAGTATTACAAAATATTAACAATTTGTTTTTAGTTTATTGTTTATATTGTATGTGATAAATATTTTATTTTCACTTTCAGTGAGAAATAAAATATTAAAAATAAACATAATTTTAGATTAACTTGAGAAATAAAGTAAGAAAAAATAAGAAAAAAACCTCTCATAGTTTAGTATTTAAAGAAGGTGTAAATTTTTAATATTTTAAAAAATATTTCAATATAATTTCATATAAGTATTGAGAAATAGGAAAAGAATATTTGTATATGTTGTTAGTGTTTTTAGAGGGATTATATTTCATTTACATTATATAAAGATATTTCTTATTTTCTAAACTCTTTTTTTTTGTGTGCTAATAAACTTTTGGGGCTTTATTTAGGGAAAAACACTTAGCATTGTATGGGATATTAGGATTCCTTTGCTAAAAAACAAACTCTACCATGTATGTAGATAGGTAACATTAACTAGGTTTCCTTTGTAATTATCATATTGTTTCATATGCTTTTCCTTTTTGTAATTAGCATATTGCTTCATATTCTTTTTTCATTTAGAAGTACAAAAGTAAATCCTCACTCTTGTGATCTATTTGGTAGGACATTACAAATTCATAACTCCCATGGACCTTATTTTTTTTCTCAATTGCTCATATTATGTATAAAGAAGTATAGTTCCCTACCATTGTGAACCCTTGTATTGTTGGAATTCAGAGGCACAACAAATCAATTAAACACACAGCAGAATATCAAGCACATATGACACAGTATTTAACGTGGTTCACCCAACCAATCTGGGCTACGTCCACCAAACATAGGTATCAGGAATATATTAATCAAATTGGAGATTACATCAATAAATCCTCACAAAACCTCTCAGTCTCTTAGCAAACCATCCGAATGGTTGCCTGTTATATAGCATAGAGAATCTAACAGCTCATTAACTCCCTCACATCAAATATAGGAGGCATTAATTCCCTCCCAAAAACCTGGAGCTAATCTAGGAACTGAATTTCTATTGTTGTCATCAGCTGAGATTTTTCTTATTTTGCTCCAAATAGAAAATCTCAACAATCTCCACCTTGACAACAATTCGCCTGATGCCCTGTTATTATTATTTTATCTTTTCTGCAAGCCAAGAGAAGCCAAACACCAACGTAGCTTCCCCAACAAAACTGGTTTCGTGAACATGTCTGCACAGTTCTCCTTTGTATGCACCTTTTCAAGAGAGACTCCCCTTTTAGTGATAACCTGTCTTACAAAATGGTACTTAATTGGAATATGCTTTGATTTACTATGATAGGCCAGATTCTTAGCCAAATTTATTGCACTTTGACTATCACAAAGTAACCTGATGTTGTCCTGTAACCTACCAAACTCACCAAGCAAACCTTTCAACCAAACCGCCTCTTTGCAAGCATGAGAAGCAGCAATGTATTCTGCTTCAGTAGTGGACAAAGCAACAATGTTCTGTAACTTTGACATCCAGCTGATAGCTCCACCTGCAAGAGTAAAGACGTACCCTGAAGTTGACCTTCTCTTATCCAAATCACCTGCAAAATCGGAATCAACATATCCGCAAACAAATTCACTACTCCTATTGTAAGAAATACAATAACTACTTATGCCTCTCAAATACCGAAGCACCACCCATTTCACTGCTGACCAATGTTCTTTACTCGGTTTTGCCATGTACCTGCTGACAAACCCAACTGCATGTGAAATATCTGGTCGAGTACAAACCATCGCATACATTAAACACCCTACTACATTGGCATATGGAATTCGAGACATATAATCCTTTTCTTCATCTGTACTAGGACATAAACTCGAAGAAAGCTTAAAATGGGAAGCTAAAGGGACTGAAACAGGCTTCACATTATCCATACCAAACCTCAAAAGTATTTTCTCAATATACTTTTGTTGTGATAGCCATAGCTTACCATTGCTTCTGTCTCTAAAAATCTCCATGCCCAAAATCTGTCTTGTTGCTCCTAGATCTTTCATATCAAATGTCCTTGCCATCTGAGCCTTCAACCTGTTGATTTCTTCTATGCTTTTACTTGCTAAAAGCATATCGTCAACATACAATACCAAGATAATGAGTATGCCATTATTCAACTGTTTGAAATAAACACAATGATCATATTCACTTCTAACATATTTCTGACTCAACATGAAAGAATCAAACTTCTTATACCACTGCTGAGGCGACTGCTTCAGGCCATATAATGACTTTTTGAGCCTGCAGACAAATTTCTCATTGCGATGCTAAACAAACCCTTCCGGTTGTTCCATATATATTTCCTCGTCTAAATCATCATGTAGAAATGCAGTCTTAACATCTAACTGCTGCAACTCCAAATCAAACAAAGCCACTAATGCTAACACAATTCTAATTGAAATAATTTTAACCATTGGTGAAAAAATCTCATGAAAGTCAATACCGGCTTTCTGAGAAAACCCTTTTGCAACCAGTCATGCTTTGTACCTGTTGTCTTCCGTATCATTCACACCTCGTTTTAGCTTGAAGACCCACTTACACCCCACAGTTTTCCTGCCTTTCGGAAGCTCCACCAGATCCCATGTGTCGTTCTTACTCAAGGCCATCATTTCGTCCTTCATGGCTGCTTTCCACTTGTCACTCTTCGAACCTTCTATTGCTTCCTGATAGCACAGAGGTTTATTGTCATTAGCAGTAAATGCAACAGAAGTGACATAATCATCATACCTTCTCGGTGGCCGTTTGATTCTGGTTGACCTCCTTAAGGATGTTTCTGGCGCTTCCTCGATTGGCTGACTACCATCTGTAGGATCTTCTTGCCGATCAGTATCTGAGACCTGTTCATGATCTAAACCTGAACCCTGTTCATGTTCTGAAACCTGTTCATGACTAGTATCTGAACTATGGTCATCATGACTATCGTTAGAAATGCTATCAAACTGAATGTGCTAAAAGTCAGATACATCATCCTGTTTCAATCTACTATCTACATCTAACTGTACAAGAGAGGATTCATTAAACTTTACATCTCTGTTGATGATGATTTTGCGGGTAGTAGGATCCCACAATCTATATCCCTTTGTTTCAACACCATACCCAACAAAGATATACCTTTTAGACTTTGGATCCAACTTAGTTCGCTGATGTTTAGGCACTAGAGCATATGCATCACAACCAAACACTCTGAGTTTAGAATAGTCACAAGGGTGTCCTTTCCATACCTCTTGCGGAATCTTGCAGTCTATAGCCGTTGATGGATATCGGTTTATCACATAACAAGTTGTTGCCACCGCTTCCGTCCACAACTCCTTTTGCAACCCGGCGTTACTTAGCATACTCCTTGCTCTCTCGAGAAGAGTCTTGT
>APFE031485081.1:0-44608 GCA_000404065.3 Pinus taeda | reverse complement strand
AGTTTTTCCGTAAATCTGGTACATGCCTCACATCAGTTAATATTCTAGTTGTCCCATCAAACATTTGTAGTTGTATGCTTCCAATCCCAACAATATTACATGTTACATCATTACCCATGTACACAACTCCATCATTAATGGATTTATATTCCTTAAACCATTGTTTATGGATACACATGTGGTTTGATGCCCCGGAATCTAACAACCAATGTTGACCATGATTTGACACATTAACTGATAATACTTCATCACTCATACCTGAACCAGATGTCGAACCTATATCTGTCGTATTCGCCTCCTCCTTCTCTGTCGAAGACTCTGCTTTTGAAGTTTGTTGCTGTCGCTTCCAGCAGTCCTTCTTTAAATGCCCTGATTTGCCACAAAACCAACACTTTAGCTTACTCTTCTTCCCTTTCGACTTTGAACGTGAGTGAGTCGTGGGGCGTCTTTCTTTCGAACGACCTCTAACCATCATAGCTTCTGATGTAGAGGTTTCGGAATGTGACCTCCTCCTTGTTTCTTCCGATAATAAGGATGCAACTACATCATCAAACGCAATAGTTTCTGATGAACTAAGACTTATAGAAGTAAGAAAATGATCCCATGACTCGGGCAACGAGCACAATAAAATAATAGCTTTATCCTTGGATGAAATTTTTACTTCTATACTTTGTAATTGCATAAGAAGAGTATTAAAATCATTTAAATGATCAGCAATTGATGTACCTTCCTTCATTCACAAACCGTACAACTGTCGCTTCAGGAGAATCCTATTGGTTAAGGATTTGGTCATGTACAGTTTCTCCAGTTTCGTCCACAAACCAGCAGCTGTTGTCTCCGACACAATATTAAACAGGACATCATCATCTAGACACAGTCGAATAGCACTAATCGCTCTTTCATCCATATCGGCCCACTCATTATCTGTGATGTTGTAAGGCTGTTTGGACTTGCCCAACAATTCCTTTGCCATGCCATGTTGGACAAGTAAATCATGCATCTTCACCTTCCAGATCTCAAAATTATTCTTGCCATTAAATTTCTCAATTTCAAACCGGGCACTGTGAGTTTTCACCATTTGTATCAACAAAAAACACAATAATCTCCAATATCCAACTTTAAATACCAACAATTTAAAAAATAAACTGCTTATGCCTTTGTTTTTACACAACAAAAAAACTGCCTATGCTTTTGTTTTTACACAACAAATAAAAAAAAACTGACTTATTGCTGTGAAAAAATTGCAGTATATAAACTGAGCATCCTCTGAGCAATTACTCTGAAATACAGAAATGCTTTCGGTACTGAGCATCCACACACACCAAAGAATTACATCAATAAACCAATCTTGTATTTACGGTTTTGTTACAAAAAAAAATTGCGCAGACACCAATATACCAATGGGTTAATTATGGTTTCGCAGAGAATTGCAAGGGCCGCACCGAGGCTGTGGCCCATTAAAGTGATACACACTTCCTCATCCTTGTAAAGCTCAAGAAGCCTCTTGATCTCCCCCAAGAACAGATCCCTGGCGCTGGTTTTATGTAATACGCACAACAAACCACAACTTCACGCAGGTTTTATGTGATACTTGGCACGAACAACAAACCATAAAAAACTTCACGGAGGTTTTATGTAATACGCACCAACATTCAATTACAAATTCGCTTTGCAGTTTTTAAAAAAAATTACAGTTCTGTGTACACACCAGCATTCAATTACAAATTCGCTTTGCAGTTTTTAAAAAACAATTACAGTTCTGTGTACGCAGCAGCATTCAATTAGCTATCCCACGCTGCCAGCATTCAATTAGCTATCCCACGCTGCCTGGAGTACGCACCAACAGTTCCAGTGCCCAGCAACGTGCTCTCCAATTTCTGTAACTCAAGACAGCGTGCTCAATCCATGAAAAACGATCCACACAACAGCTCTTCACGCAACAGCTCCAGCAACATCCCTTCACGACGAACTTCACCAGGTGACTATATCTCTCCACGCAGGTTTTGATCAGCTCCAGCAACCAACTCCGAACTCCACCTCTAGCAGTGCCGCTCCTCCAACGTGCTCTGATACCACTTGTTGGAATTCAGAGGCACAGCAAATCAATTAAACACACAGCAGAATATCAAGCACATATGACACAGTATTTAACGTGGTTCACCCAACCAATCTGGGCTACGTCCACCAAACATAGGCATCAGGAATATATTAATCAAATTGGAGATTACATCAATAAATCCTCACAAAACCTCTCAGTCTTTTAGCAAACCATCCGAATGGTTGCCTGTTATATAGCATAGAGAATCTAACAGCTCATTAACTCCCTCACATCAAATATAGGAGGCATTAACTCCCTCCCAAAAACCTGGAGCTAATCTAGGAGCTGAAATTCTATTGTTGTCATCAGCTGAGATTTTTCTTATTTTGCTCCAAACAGAAAATCTCAACATGTATGGATATGAAGGAGTTGAGTCACTAAATGGAACTAGAATGAATTAAATATGGGTAATTTATATGGAAATTTTGTTTGACAATATAGGGCTATTCCTTACCAAAATAACTTCTTGTGGTGGTGTAACCATGTTTCCAACCTTCACATGCCTAGACCTCCACAAGTAAGATTGTCACCCCTTACCAAAGATTAAGAAGATGAGAAAGTTTAAGCTTTACCATGATTTTTGAAATTAGAGATGTAACTAAAGGCATTAATAAAACGCTAGGAGCATTCATCCTCCCTAAGTGGAACGAGATCAATCCCTAAAAGAACTACTTTATATCCACTTAAACACTGTCCTTTTAGGGAAGTTGGTGTGACTTTGCAGGTATCCAATAGTTTATTTCATTCTCTTTACCATGCAATTTATGATAATATTTCCTATAGGCCCTTTTGGTTTTCTTTCAAATTGTGTAAATTACATGAATTAGGGCTAGAAATGGAGGCTCAAGGTTTTCCTAGGTTAATTGGCTAGTAAGGTTTGCTTAAACACATGTTACAAGGTTTTATTAGGCTCATTAGTGTAATTATGCCAATAGGCATGTCTATTTTAGAATAGAGCTTCCATAATGTTAACTTTATTATCAATAATTATAAGTGGATGAGAGAGATTTAATATCCACAAAATACTATTAATAGTATGGGCAAATCAAAGGTTGCGATGTATTTCCATAATAGTTATGTTATTTTTTTTCCTTTTAATTACATTTACTTATTAAACAAATGTCAAATTAACAAGTTCCATATGAAATGAGTTATGGTTTTTTGGAAATATGGTATTGATAACCCATGATATTGTCCCATGGTATTTTAACAAAGCCTATTTACAGATTAAAAATATCCATGATAAAGGGGAGGTGAATATCTATGGTTAAGAATTTGTTACATGTTTTCTTAAATGATATATATATAATATATAGTATATTATATATAATATATATATATATATAATATATATAATATATATATAATATATTATATATATTATATCATTAATAATAATAATAAGCCCTAGGCTAGGTCAATTAGAGATGGCTGTGAAAATGAAATGTTATGCGTAGGGAGGTTCAAGGTTCAAATCCCCCTGTTTCAACTTTGCTTGTTGAAGAGGCATACACATGCACCGAGAGGTTATAATGGTAGTGGTTGTAATTAATCTTGTGGGCATACACATGTACCTAGAGGTTATAGTGGTGGCATTTGGAATCAGTATGTGATGGATGAAACCATCCCAATTCTCGATTCCTCTAAATACAATAATAATAATAATAATTTTAAATAATGTTTTTAATTTAGCTAATTCCCATGACTTTTTATATTAACAAGTCGATATGTATGATGAAGTAAATTGTTTGATGCTTATCATGGATTGATGCCTATCAACATTTACCAACCATTTAATTTATATGAAGTTTTACTATCATTTAAAGGCATTTCTTGTGTCGAGTGAATTGAAGAAAAAACAAAATTTCTCTACATTTTGATATAATAAACTTTCCAATATTATAAATAGACTTTTATGCTAACTAGTTGTATTCTACAGACACTTGATGATGTTGTCGTGATTTTTTTTAACTATAATGCTTAATAAAGGCGAGTGTGGTGTTGACTATGGGATTTTACAAGCTACATTGTTTAAAATTTGTTGCATTTTATGAAATTTGTTTTAATTGCTATTTAAATTTTATGCTACTTGAGAAAGGAAAGAATAATTCCAAACTTCAAATCCAATTAGAGATAAAATTTCGGCATGAAAGCGAGGGTATTTCGTGGAAAATCAATGTTATGAAATTATTATAATATTTGAAAAATCTTATCTGATACGATATTTCAAAAGGAAAGAAATTTTATTTCATAGAAATTTGAATGTTATGAAATTATTGTAGCAGTTAAGAAATATATTTTTGTTATGGACAATATTAATTATTATCACTATGCAATTTGAATGTTGGCTATTATTCCATTATGTGTAAAATACGTTTTGTGATTGAGAAAAATTAGAAATGAGTAATATGATGTATCTAAAAAATCGTTAAATGACATTTTTGAAGACCTTCATTTGAAGATAAAGAATATATATATTATAATATAATATATATATATATATATATTTAATTCCATTCTATTAAATAACATCATCACTATTCTATATATTTGATGTTCTGTTTTTTCTTCATGTTTAATTAAATAAATAATGCTAATAACTAAATTAATCTTACAAGATTATATTAAATGATTCTATAATATTAGTGATTTTAAAAACAAAATTAAATTAGTATTCATTTCATTTTTTATATGCACTTCAATATTTCCAGTGAATTTTATCTTTTAATTTTAAAAGATAACTTAAATTTCAATCATATATTTTGTTTATTCTCTTGTATTGATGTATACTTAATGCCGTTTTTTATTTACTATTCAATTATATAAAAATAATGTATAACAAATAAGTTAATCTTATACGATTATATTAAATGATTCTATAACATTAGTAATTTCACAAATAAAATTTAATTAACTTTAATTTTATTTTTTATATTACTTTAATATTCAATGAATTTATTTTTAATTTTAAACATAACTTAAGATTCAATCTTATATTTCTTATATATTACTTGATGTAATGATTTTTCTTTGTATTCAATTAATAAAAAAAATCCCTAAACAAATAAAGTAATTTTATATAATTTTTATTAAATAATTTCAAAAACAAATTAAAGAATCTTAATTTTATTTTTATATGCCTTTCAATGTTTCCACTGAATTTTATTTAATCATATAATTTTTTTATTATTTATTATTATTATTATTATATTATATAAAACTATTGTAAACATTAACCTATAATTTGAAAAAAATAAAAAGATTATATAATATTTTCCTATAGCTTTATGAACATTTTACTTGTTTTTTGAATGTATATATTCAAATCAAGAAAACCCATTCCATTTTATATTTTTTAATTATTTTCCAATTAATTTTTAAATTTATTTTTATATAAATTTTGATTTTTTAATTACTTTTTATGATATTGAAAAATTTCTTATATGTTAAGTTATTACTTTATAAAAGTATTTCCTACCATATATTTTTTTAATATATTTTAAAAAAATATTATATGTATGTGTGTGTTGTGTGTGTATATATGTATATATATAGATATATATATATATTATATATATATATATATTATATATATATATATATATATAATCTACTTTGTATAAATATCATTTATATTTGGAGGGAGTGGATTATCGTAAAGCTATTTTGATTACTGATTAAATTTTAACACTTTTCTTTAGAAAACCACCATTCTTCTTGTTCTTTAGTTAAATATTTCTTTATATATGTTCACTGGCATTGACCAGTAGGAAGCACCTATTGCCTAGCAAATTTGTGTTGGCACCCACTAGTAAGAAGCACCTACTCCCTTACAAAGTTTCGTTGGCACCCACCAGTAGGAAGCACCCACTCCCTTGCATAGTTACATTAGAACCCACTAGTATGAAGCACCTACTCCCTCATACCAATTTGCTAGCACCAACTAGCTAGAGGCACGACCACCAAAATTAATGTGGACATCCGTTTCATCCATTTTCAAACTAGATCCACCCCTTTTAGCATAACTTTTAAATAACACAAAAATCCTTTAGCAAAGTTATTCATTAATTAGAAACATAATAGTAAGTTCATAATCTCACTCTTTCATCAGAAAAACCTTCATCAATAATTATTAGACCAATGTTGGTCCTCTTGTAATTGGCATGCACACATCCCTACAACATAAACAATAAAAAGTAGAATCCTCAACATATCCTAAAATGCAATCCCTCACAACAACTCTATAGTTTCAAAACATTATCCATAGCAGAAAAACATTATCCATATAATTTCTTAGTAGCAGCCAAAGAACATTGATCTCATTCACACTCAAAACTAATAATAGAAGGTGATTATATAATCAAACAATGGTTGCAAACTATGTTCAACAAATTGAAAACTGGAGCTCAAGCTATGATTTCGTTTAAAGCAGCAAGTGCTTTAACAAGATCTAAATACAAATACAATAAATTAATTATGACTCTCGACCAAACAAGTAGCCAAGTGGTGACTTCAAATATAGCAACAAACAATCTCATTAACAACCCCTGACACCATCCAAACAAGAGTAACCATGACATTCTTCAATGACAACCAATCTCATAACCAACCAAAACATCATATAAACAAGAACACCTTTGACATGCTCCAATAGTAGTTAACATCATAGACATCCCAAAAAATAGCACCCCTAAAAACCAACCTAAGGAATTAATTTTCCTATACTATACTATGTCACAACATTGGTTAAGGTCAAATTTTGAACTTGTATAAGTGCCACAATAGCTTGGTATTTAGCGCTATTTCATGAACTGTAAATATGTTAAAAAATTCTAATAATTATCAGCCCTGTAACAAGGATTTACGGTCTTCATCCCTTTGGCCTTCCTATCATCTTCTCCAAACATGACACTGTTATCACCAAATCGAGATGAGTGGAAAATCAACACCAACACGCACATATCTATACTCTTAACTTATTACAATCTCAAAAATTACATATAAACCAGATCATCAACTCCACTCCTTTCTATGGGAATTAAATCACACACTGTGCCTCACAATTGGATCAACGTAGAAAATACAATTCCATAATTATCAAACATGCAATCAACAACCTTATACTATGCAATCAACATCAACACATCAGAATGAGGGAGAATACCAAAACAAAATTGTAATTAGTAGAAAAAAAGCATATAACTAAACCCACATTAACACACTAGAACAAGAACATTAAGCCATAATTCTATTTTCTATGTAATAATGCTTGGTGGGCAAGGCTTTATGTTGGGCCTAGAGTGAGCCCGACGATGGTCCAAAAACACCGATTAATCCTAAACCCAGCGAGAATCGATCTGGTTATATTTGAGTAAAGAGTTAAATTATGTATGACTGGCCGCTATCAGCACGAATAGAGAAATGAATGTTGCTACTGGATAGGAGGGATCGGCTAGGGGGAGGTGAGACTCAAGAACTATGACAGCTCACTCATTCTATGGAACCAACTACACATATATGAGAATGTATGGCTATGTTTGCCTCATAGAGGGCAAGTGTTTCAAAACAGGATACACCACCATGCTTGATCGATGCAAACTCAAGGGCCTTTATGCCCTTACTGATATGAATAAGATCACTGGATGCACACATTTCAAATCACATGTTACACTCTCATGCATAAAAAGCATTTTCTTATGCATGTTGACACCTTAGTGAACCCTTCACTAATCACAATAAAACCATGGCATATAAAACATTGATTTTATTATCACACTAGAATAGATCAGTTCATTATTATGGGATCACCATCGGCACGCCACTCTAGATTGACTAGACATATATACCTATCCCAGAACAAAATAAAACTACCACACATTTGTTTCATAAGACATACTGGTTCCATAACCTTAATTAGATCATTAGATCATGAATATGCACCTTTTCGATCAACAAAGTCCCATTTAGTCATAAGTATAAATACACTTGGAAATGTCAATTTGACGTAAAATACCATGGGATTTACTATGGGCCATTTGATGATAAACTTCAATGACCAAATCAAGTCAATCTATCGAATTACCATGGGCATATGATTTGATGGTATTGAGTAGACATGAGGAGAAACCCATGATTTTCATACACGAGATAGATTGTAATTTTTTCATTCCTTCTAATGTCTACACAGACTACATCTAGGAACCAAGCCTAAATTATGCAACTTCGAAAATGTTTCTGAGTGTAATTACACATGCTTGCCAAGAAAAACCATTATAAATGATGCTATAAGACACAAATACTGTTAAGGTGGAAACTCATAGAGGGAGAAAAACTCTATTCTTCTTCTTCTCTACTTAAATATTTCATTGCATGTGTTCACTAGCATCAACTGGTAGAAAAAACCCACTCCCTTACACATTTTTGGTAGCACCCACCAACAAGAAGCACCTACTCCCTTCAAAAGTTTTACTAGCATCCCCTAGTAAGAAGCACCACTCCCATGGATAGTTTCATTGGCGCCGACTTATAGGAACCACCTACTCCGTTAGATCAGTTTTTCGGAACCAACGTGCTAGAAGCACTTACCCCCAAAATCAATGTGGACCTCCATTTCGAATCCATTTTCAAATGGATGCAATCCTTTTAGAACAACTTTGAAATAATATAAAATCCTTCAACAAATTTCTTCTTTGATCAACAACACAATAATAAATTCATACTCTCACTCTTTCATCATAAAAACATTCAAAAATAATGATTATACCAATATTGGTCCTCTTGTGATTGCCATGCACATATCCCTACAAGATAAACTCTAGAAAATAGTATCTTCAACATATCCTATGATATAGTCCCTAGCAGGAACTCTATAGTTTCAAAACTTCTACAATGCACTAACTCCTAGAAGAAGAACATTATCCATAGCATTTCTCAGCAACACTCAAAGAACATTGATCTCATTCATACATAAAAATAATAACAATAGTTGATCATATAATCAGAGAATGGTAGTAGACTACGTTAAAAAAATTATCAATTGATGCTCACACCATAATTTTGTTCGAAGCACCAAGTGATTTAATAGTATATAAATAAAAATATTGTCAATAAATTTTGACTCTCTACGAAACAAGTGGCTAAGAAATGACTTCAAATATAGCATAAAATACTCTCATAGATAACTCGTAACATCATATAAACAAGAGTACCCCTAACATGTTTGTTGGAGAAGCATATTGTAAGTCGATCGAAAACCATGCTGAGTTGATGACTAAGTCGGATTAAGCTAAGTCTAGTCAGATAGTTAAACCATTGTAACTGTCTTAACATGGTATAAATATATGAATGCATCAATGTATTGGTTCTAATTTTCTTTAAGGGATATCTAATATAATTGTGCTTCAACTAGTTATTGATTACTTGTGTCTTTTATTTTCTCTTGTTACTTATGTTCTTTTCTATGTGAATGATTGATGTCATTACTACTAGTAACCATGCATACCTTTCCCTAGATTACAACATTGGTTCCGTTTCTGGTAGTTTTGGACTCGAGTCTCAAAATATATGGAAGCCTAAATGTTAATGTTGGAAGAGATACAACAATGATGAGAGACGAATGTTAACAATTACTTGAAAAACTATGCGAGAAGAAACAAATTGTCATTAGTAGAAGTAAGGGCTAGATTTTTCATATAAGGACACAAACATTTTATTGAAGGAGCTTAAATCGAAATCAAGAAATTCCTCAACCAAGTTGCTCACGAAAGTACCAAAAATTGAAACCAATGTCTGACTATTATTGAAATTGTCAAATGAAAGTCAAACGAATTTGCATGAATGGCTTGAGAATATTCTATATGAATTTTGTGGGGAACACACAATAGAAGAAAGAACCTCCATTGAGTGTATTAAGTCCATATTCTTTGATGATCTTCATGATAGTTTCTTTTGTATGATCCCCACCCTTTTTCATTAGCTCCTTCTCGACAAAGGTGTTGGACATATCGTCGAATATCAATAGCCTTTGAACACTCTGATAAACACCAACTACCAACGAAGGAAAATCAATTGGAAAAACTTAGTGAGTGCACAGTGTGAGTACATAAAAGAAACATGGGATTACTTTTTAAGTAAATAAGTGTAACCATTGAATATTCCCTTATGTTCTAATAGTAGGTTGGGATGGCACGGTGGGGGGAGGGGGGGAGGCAACGACGAATGAGAAATAATGAAAGAAAAAAGAAAAAAATGGAAGTAAAACTAGAGAAGTATGAAACATAATAGAAAATATGGAAGGAAGGAGGTTGAATACCAAGAAAAAAAAATGAAGGAAGTAAATAACAGAAGAATACTTGGCAATATAAGCAATCGACCAACATTTAGAAAATAGCATGGGACATAAGACAAAATAAGTGTGAGGAGATAAGATAAGACTAATAGAGGAAGAAAATCCAAACCAAAGAGCATGAGATCAAAGATGCACAGGACTTCAAAAATGAGTTTAGAGGCATATTACCACATGTTATAATAGAGAATGATGGTCTACATATAAGTCCTAGAAAGCAAGTAGATGGGATGGAAGTCGATGACTGTAGTCCCACAATACCTCGAACAATGGTTGTATCAATATTGAGTCCCACCATTAAATAAATCCTTCAACAAACATCACATATTTATTCAGAGATACTTGTTTTCTTTCAACAACGGGGTGATCAAAGAAATCAACCAAAAATTAAAAATTTTGTTGAGAACCAAACAAACAGCGAGAACAAATAAGATGAAGAATTAGTTCTCCAACTTAGAAATCTCACAATCGTACCCCCCCTACCACAATTAGTATCCATCGAGCAAGTTAAAAGTACAAATCTGGTTGATGAAGATTCGGTATTTGAAGTAAGTTGGTTACCTAGTATATACATAGTGTGTGCCAAACCAACGAGTAACTTTTTGAAGACAACATCGACAAGGAAGCAAGTAGCACACATTTCATTAGAGAAATTTTTAGGTCTAAAATGTGCTTCCTAAGGAATATTATAACATAATAGTGGAAATAAAAAGATAAGATTAGATGACCTCATCAACGTTTCGAGGGAAAAAAGAAAAAACTACTTTTTTTAGTTTGTATTTTCAACTCTCTCCCTATGATTTTACTCAAATTTTGAGTAGGAGGACTCATTGGATGTGGAATTTATTTTTTCAGCGGAGTACCCATGTTGCATACTTTTGATGGACCCTACTACATGAAAAATGTGATTTCAATAATGGTTTTTTTCATGAATTTCACATTTTTCATGTAGTAGAGTCCATTAAAATTAT
The DNA here is from genome assembly GCA_000404065.3 of Pinus taeda. Classification (NCBI taxonomy): domain Eukaryota; kingdom Viridiplantae; phylum Streptophyta; class Pinopsida; order Pinales; family Pinaceae; genus Pinus; species Pinus taeda. Next base: position 33,195 of record APFE031485081.1, on the reverse strand, counting down.
GCAACATGGGTACTCCTTGACTGAAAAATTAAAGTGCACATCTAACAATTAATCCCACTCGAAGTTTGAGTAAAATTGTAGGGAGATAAGTTGAAAATATGAGTTTAAAAATATTTTTTTATTTTATCTTATTATATTTTTACCCCAAAAATTGTGAATCATCCCCCATTTTCGACATCATCATATTGAATCATATTGGTTCTTATAAATTTGATTTTTGTTGTACATTTTTGTTTTGAGGCCCATTTTTTACCTCAAAATTTCTCTAATGGAGCAATCGATCAATCGTCGATCCTGTCGACCCTGACCAGTCAAGTAATCTTAGGATATATGTAACATTGAAACCTCCAAAAAATCAAATGGAATTAAATCACATACCCCTGTATGAGGGAGATGAATATCCTAAGAAGCATTGGTTCGTTGGTGGGATGTTTTGGTATGCAAATGATATAATCGATGAATAAAAATATATGACACAATTCAAAACAACCTTGAGGAAACATGAATTAACATGGTTTATGAATCTTATTCAAAATCAACTAAAATCAAAAGATGAAATCAAAACCAATTTCCTTACTTTCTTCAAGGCTCAATATGTAAAACGCTTAGAAACACAAAAGTCAAAGTAAATCGAGTAGCAACTTAGTGAAACAGTGAACGAATATGATAAAATATTTGAAGTTATTGATTCAAATCCCATATATCATTGATGAAAATTTATTAGTTCAGTGATATGTCGCTAGTCTCCTCTAAGATATTCGTAGGCCGTTAAGAATGCATGAAGTTAGAACTTGTGAAGAAGCTCTCAAGTTGGCCTAATGAATAGAAACCATCGATGAAGATTAGTCGAATATCTCATCAACTAGTAATAAGCCTGAAGATAAAATTGAGCAATTAAAAAATTCCTTGTTGGCATTAACATTTCAGAGGAACATTATATGGTGCACCAATTATCAAAATAAAGGACATACCAAGGATACTTATAAATTTTCTAATTACATTGAAAAATATTTCCAACAAGTACAATCTGAAATATACTGTGACATATGCCAAATAACATTAAATCATACTACTAAAGATTGTTAGCCAAATAACATTAAATCATACTACTAAAGATTGTTAGTATAATATTTGTAGCTCTAAGACAAAATGGTGCTCCATCTGTGAAGACAATAGCCATTCAACGCAAGAATGATAGCTCACTATGAAAAATAAGCCGAATTATCATGTCGTCTATCATATGCAAACATCAAATCAATACAACAAGGTGCCAATGCATGGTGGAAGAGGAAATGCTTGAGGAGGATATGGTGGTTGATGAGGAGTATACACTGAAAGAGTTTGGGGAAGGTTTTATTGTTTTACTTCTTGGAAAGAGTGTCATACAACCTATAATTTCCACTTCAAAGATAAGAATGATTTGTGATTTTATAATATATGTGTCTTGGGGGGTAATTCCTTTGAATATTTCCCAAATATTATTGAAAAAGTATTGAACAAAATAACGATGAATTTACTTCAAATTGACCCTAAGAAAGATATTCTAAATTCAAAATACCTTCATGTTGTTACAAGGTCAGGGGTATGAAGAGATAACAGTGTTAATAACTAATAAATTATCTGACCAACAAAGAACATGACTAAACATCACGAAATGCATGTGGAAAATGATTAAATGACAAGAGTGGTTGAATTATTCACAAAACAAGTCACTAAATAGAAACTATCAAAGGATGTTATTCTAGAATAATTTTTGGAGCTTCTAAAAGAAGAACATTTGGTTGGTCTCTTAGTAGAGCTATTAAATATGTTAAAAGATTACAATGAAAGCAAGGAGAAATGTAAAATTCTACGTCAGATGTCTCAAGGAAAAAATATGGAAGATCACGATCCACAAGTTGACTTGGAAATAAATGGTCATATGTTAAGACAAGTCATTTTCGACTTGTCTCACATGTTAATATTCTCCCTTGTGAAACATGGATTAGTATCAGAAGGCCAAACCTATGTAGAATGATGAACTGTCTCAAACTTTTTGACTAAAGATTCATTGAACCCATTAGCACATTGAGACAAGTAAAAATTTCAATTATGGGAATCCCAATGACAGAAGATTTTGAATTCATTTGTTTAGTCAATGGTATACCTGCATAACTCATTCTTGTTAGTAGAATGTTGGGTCAAAGGATGAAAGTGGCCATTTCTTTAAAAAAGGATACAATCAAATTGAAGGGAAATGATAAGAAAATAATCATTCCTTTAGATCCTCATGAAGGAAAACCATGGGTTGAACCATGTGAAGAAGAGTCAGAAATAAGAATGTTTATCAAGTGCTATGTTGTAACGTTGTATGAAACCTCTGACATCTTATGAAAAATCTTCAAAATGTGTCAGTCCATTTCCTTGGGTAGACTTTTGGGCACTTGGACAGAGAATCCATATTTTTTGTAAAATATCTTTTTTTTAGAAGCCTATGGTGATATCTTAACTTATTATGGCTTATTAGCACATTTATGATTATTTTTATAAAAATAATGGCCATAAGCTCAATCATCAAAGTCCAAGTCATATATGTCCTCAAAAGCTATCAACAAACCAAAGTCACTATCCGTCACTTAAACAAAAGACATAAGTCATTCTCTTGACTAAGTCAAGGGAGCAACCGACAAGGAGCTTTGTATTTTCACAATACATCAGAAAGGCTTGTGGGAAATTGGCTTTATAAAGTGTATATAATATTGTTTCTAGAACGATGTGGAGTTTTTACTATTTTCTAAAATAAGAAAAAGTTATGTCACGATAACACTCAACACATCTGGCACTAATATGAGGCATAGATATAACTAATAGACTCATGCCATTTCATTTATGGTATGAAGAGAATGGTCAAACTCCACTATTTAAATGCACATATCAATGTTAGATATCAAGCATCCAACATATAATGGGTATTGAGATTCAATAATTGAAGGGTGTGAAGAATTATGAGGCCCCAAGTCTTCCCGAGATTTAACAAACAAGGGGGTCTCCACATTTTTTTGTTCTGTCAAACCACCTTGTGAACATAGTAGTAAAATATTAATTACAGACCCCTAAACTCTAAAATCGCATACTCGAAGAGCCCCCTTGCAGTCATGTTTTTGTTTTAGTGACAATTTTTTTTCCACAAGGACATTTCATTACTACAAGTGTAGGTTTATTTTTTTGTTGGTGGTTCCTAAAGTCAAAGATACATGGCCAAATAGTAAGCCATTAGTAATATATATTGTAGTTTAGAGGGATAATTATGTAGATATCATTGTGGATGATATTTCCTCAATCCAAAATATTAGGGTATTCAAGGAAAGAAATGTTACACATTTTACAAAGAAAAAGCCTATCGCTATTTAGGTATTGTTGATACTCTTGTCAGTAGTGTGAAGAATCTTGTGAAACAAAGTTACAGTCACTACATCAGGACAAATGGATATGTAAAGGTTTCTAGGACTATAATGAGAAGCTTAATTTACTTTGTTCAATACCTGATGAAAAGCGAGATCGAATTTTGTTATGGATCAATGTTTACATTAGAGGGTTTCCAAAATTTATACCTGGAATAAAATCTATTGAAGTTGGTACATATGTAACATCAAGTTGAAATTTAAATTTCTTTTCTCGGCTTCTAGGTTTAGCGCCATCATATGAAGGATGAAATTATATTTGTATCATTTCTGAGATCAACATTTTTATAGAGTTATGATTCGTTGTATTATTTTCTCCATTTTTTCTTTTATGATAACAAAAAAAATGCAATGGGATATGGTGACCATTAATTTGGATGTGGTGGTGATATTTATATTTGTTTATTTGTTCTAAACAAAGAAAAGTAGATCTAAAATATCCATATATGAAGCATTGTTGGGTGCAAATCACTAGAAGAGCTATCAATTCTTTAGACATTAGTATATGTGGAGAAGTTTCCAACATTTGATTATGTCAAGCAAAAGAAGATTGCCAACAGTGTGTACTCTGCATTAAAAAATGTATATGAAAGTAGAAAATTCAGTTGAAGAATGTAGTAGTTGAATAGGTAGCATATTTAATTACCAAATGTCCCCTTCTTTGATATCTTTTTAACTAAAGGCCTAGGCTCAATGTGGGCAAAAAAGAAGACCAGTGCCAACAGTATACTAGCGCAATAAAAGGAAGTGAGGGGAGGAGATGAAACCACTACATAAGGGGCTCCGTAGCTACAGGCTATGGAACATGAACAACTGAGGGGACATCTCGGGAGAGAGACCAAAAACACAATAGTGGATCTTGGCTAGGGTGAGGTTATATCGAGTAGGGTCGTACTTTAGATAACGACCTAGAGGGGACCTGCCTATTGATAATGCGACTAAAGCAAAAGGGGAGAGAGAGGTTATGGCAAAGGGATAAGCTTTCCCTGAGTGTCCAAGGGGTGAGGGAAGTGGAAGAGGAAACAAAAATGCATGGAGAAGAAGAAGGAAAGGGAAGAGACAAAGGAGACTGAATTCTACTAGGAAGGAAGTGGCCAGAGATTACAACAGGAAGTCCAAGCCCCATAAAGGTCCCCTCAGGGACGAGGCTTCATTTCACTTTACAAACCCATGTTTGAACAAGGTCCCGTAGCAGTTTTGGATACAAATAACAGGAAATTTATCTATGGAGATCTAGAGGGACGCCGAGAGATTGTTTTTAGGTATTGGAAGTTGAAGATTCCAACCATTCAGGTTCCACAAGAAATGGAGTTAAAAGAAAAAAAAAAAAATAACGCAAAAAATCTTAGGGGTGTGGAAATGAGGGCGACAAGGTGGATGGCATGGATCTTAGGGATGCTTGACTGAATTGAATTTTAAATTTTCTGAGAGAGATGATATTATGAATAAAATTAAATATTTGGAATGTTGTTGCACCTAAAGGGGTAGAAATGGATGTGCATGACTCTTATATAAAAATACTTGAATTACATTTACTAAGGCAATACAAGTGCAATGTCCTATCCTAGATTCAATGATACCAAAAAATTCTTGCCAATGTCCATGAAGATATAGCATGATATCGATCATTATATGCTTCTGTATACATTTGAGTCTCTTCATTAGAAGTGTTAGCATAGTAAATTTGTTGCAATCCAACTAACAATAACAATTTGTGAAAGTTGTCAACCAAAATCGACTCAAGGGCATAGTCTTGTAGATGTCTTTTAATGGTGATTATATGTGGCATCTTGTAAAATATTTCACCGGTGAATATGTTTGACAAATATGGCTACAGATCTAAAGAAATTGAATGAAATTTTTCCTTATAAATTTCATGTATAAAGGAGATATTTGGAGTGGAATAGACAAGATTCATGGATGAATAGGTCATTGCAACATATAAAAAATTGCATAAATGTATTAGCAAGCTTTTACTGCTATGGCACAATGGTTGGGAACTTTATGATCCCTCAAAATTTATTAGTGTACGGGTGATTATTTTTATTCAAAAAGGTTACAATTATGTGTTACAAAATGCTGGTGGAGACTAGCTACTAAGAGTCAATGACCATCCAGATTATTGTTCCCATCTTGAAGGACAACCTAATATACATTGTGTTATTTAATAGAACAATGTAAACATTGACATATGGTTCTCAAAGGTCAATTTTTTTAATATTTAGACATTGTTTAGACCTATTTCAGCATATAAACCACCAACAACATAAGGGTGCATTCCAGGAAAACTTATACAACTACTTCTGGAACAAACAAATCTAGAGGATGCTTGGGACCAATCAATTAAAATAGATGGAAATTTAATAAAAAATTCCTTTCTCTCCATAGAAGCCATTACAAGTAAACATAACAAGATGTAAGAATCATGTAGTGAAATTAATGGAATTGTTAAGTTTAGATGGAGCAACTAGCCAAGGTTGAGGAAAAATTGGTTGAAGCAATTAAGGATGGTGATAAAGTTTTCGTTACTTTTTGGGTAATTAATTAAGCTTCAGAAATGACTTCAACAATTTAATTCTTAAAGGATCAACATTTTCATTTATTTACTATTCTTGCTACAAAGTTAAACCAGAATAATATATTAAAATTCTCATCTGCAAAACTCTTTAAGGATTATCTGGTCCTTACGAAGCAGTTATGCTTATAAGAGCTTAAGGAACAAAAAAGGGAGTTGGTACACACTTGTGGTTGGGTTTCACCTACATGAAGTTTTTTTTTTTTTTTTTTTCCTTCCAAATTTGTTGGGTAGTGCCTGCATAAGTGGCATTTGACAAAACTATATGGGTTGCATGCTAGAACAATATTTTCTCTTTCAGCACTAGGAATTGATGTATGGAAATATGCATACAACCTAAAATCTATAACTTATTTTACTAAATCTATGAAATACTTCTCATACTTTTACATTGAATGTAGCAAAAAATGATTCTTTGATAAAACAATGAAGATTGGAAAATATCATTTAAGCAAAAAATATCCAAATGGCTATTATGTATGGGAAAATTTATTGTTTAATGGTTGATCAAGTAGACATGAAGCTTCATTTGTATAGGTTTTATTGTGATGTTGTTGTATATTATGGTTTTTTCTAATATGGTCACTATCAACATGGTCGAAAAGCTACAACATTCTAATAAGACAATTCCAGATTTATAGAAGAGTTGAAGACAGTTGAAATGAATGTTCAATGGAGACTAGAAACGGAGTAATCGAACATGTGGAAATCAATTAGCACAGAATAAGTAGACAAATAAATAATTAAAAACACACCTTGTAGGAGTTTAGCATACCCAACAATCAAAGGAGATAGGTGGAAAATCAAAATGAATAGATTATGGATTAGAGAGAATTTTGCTGCTAGGATGAGAAAATTTAGGTATTTAGTTGCACAAGTGGTAAGGTTTCCCTCATCAAAAGGACAATTAACTCAGTTGTAGGGTGCAACTACCTGAAAATTCCAAGTTTCATGAAGAATTAGTAGATTGATATATTGGATGAACACTTTTAGGCAACTAAAACCATTCAAGGAATACAATTGTCAGAATATGCACCAATTGTGAAATTTTTAAATACTTTTAGGAAATATATTAGTAGAATAAAGATTATTTCATATTTAAAAGCATATTTAAACTTGAAAGATATGAGGCATAAGACCGACAATCAGTCAACTTCAAATTTTGTGTAACTATTTTAACATTTTGTATTTATTTTTAATTCATTGTTTAGGATTTGTTCCTTAAAGCTTGCAATTTCCTAGGAATATATTATTCAATATATTTCATCATTTGTACAACATGCTTCAGTTCTTGATTAGATAATTAAATATTCGGGGAGGATATATAATTCTCTAATTTCTCCTCCATTCCTCAATCGAAACCTTTCAAGATATGTTTTTCTTTCATCGCTGAACACTAACACTTTGATCAGGCCTCTGTCAGAGAAGACCTTCTCTGTTAAGCAAGAATGTTTGACTCACTAGCAACCCCCTATACAAAAAGCCTCTAGATATGGAATTTATGCTACATAGGTTGTTGTTCAATGACAATGAACAACGTTAAAATGCCTTGTACCACTTAAGGGGGGGCCCTCTAGTTCGAGAGCCAACTTGAACCTAAAGTTGTTTGATTTGGTTTCTCAATGTAGTTTTGCAACCAAGAAACGCCATTGAGAAACATTAAAACATTTGGCACCATTGCTAGGGAATAGAGTAATGAAGAAAATTTTCCCTTGGAGAATGATGATTGATGAGAATTATTCCTTGTTGGTGAACAAGAAGTAAGCATTAAATATTGGTTGCACTTCTTTCACCTGGTGACTCCACATTGTTTATTTGGTGGTTCCATGGGTTATAGACTCCACTGACTCGAGAAGTCAGCTAAATTCATTGATGTGTTCACTCAAGGTATTATAATGAATGCTTTCAACAGTATATATTTCTTCCTCTTGGCAGTGATCAAGATTTTTAGACATCAACAAAGGATGCAATCCTCATAATTCAATTGTAAGAATAAGAAACTCATGGAATTTAATGTTCATATTGTATATTATTTTCATGTTATCAATTGCATACAAGGTGATCTGTCAGATAATCCACTGCTCACTTGGTTACATTGGAAGTCATACTATACTAAACATGATAAATTTTAAGCTTAAGTAGGTAGAGGAGCGTGTAGTAGATCAATTTTTTTTTCTTCAGAAGTCATTTCATTTTGGTTTCCACTTTCAGATTGCAATAGATGTATTGTTCATTTTTCGTGGTTTTAGTTTTAGTTTCAGAGGAATAAGTTGCAAGATATTTAACAATGGAAAAATTCATTGAAGGGAAGTGGTATTGACTCCATTCCCAATCAAATATATAATGTTGCATTTTATTTTTTCAATTGATGGTCTATGAGTTTCGTTCATTTGTATTTGGACATTGATGTTTCTTACTCAAACCTTTGTACATAGTATTTCATATTGTTGTAGAATGTAATAGGGTTGAAGGTATAGAGAGTCAAATTGAACAAGGAAGTTATAGATTGCAATATGAGTTGAAGGTGACAATATTACAATCCTTAATGTGACTGGTATGATGCAGAAAGGAGTTGGTCTACCAATTCTTTGCATCCATCAAAGGGAAGCAATCCCTAGTTGGGGCCAATATTGTGACATTTTCTGACACATCTGAAATGTTATGAAAAATCTTCAAAATAAGCCAGTGCATTTACTTGGGTAGAATTTTGGGCACTTGGACAAAGAATTAATCATTTTTGTAAAAGATATATTTTTTCTAAGCCTGTGGTGCTCTCTCAGGCATATTATGGCTTATTGGCAGGATTATGATTATATTTATAAAAAATGATGGTGATAGGTTCAACCATCAAAGTCCAAGACATATATGCCACAAAAATCTACTAACAAACGAAAGTCACTACCCAACACTTAAACCAAAGACACAGGCCAAGCCCATAGTTGATATACATGATTAAGTTAAGGAAGCAACCCACAAGGGGCTTTGTATTTTCACTATGCATCTGCAAGCCTTGTGGGAAATCAACTTTATAAAGTGTATATAATATTGTTGCAGTTAATTAAAGATAGCATTCAACACCTCTAACACTAATGTGAGGCATGGAGATAGCCAATAGAATTGTGTCATTCCTCTTATGGTATCAAGAGAATGGTCAAATTCCAACTGTAAAATGTACATATCAACATCAGTTGTCAAGCATTTGAGGTATAATGAGTGTTAGCATTCAAGAATTGAAAGTTGTGAATAATTACGGACCCCTCAGGCTTCTCGACATTTAATGGGGGGGGGGGGCCTCCACACTTTTTTCTTTTGTGAAACCAACTTGTCAACGTGGGAGAAAAATTTTAATTGCGGACCCCCCAACTCTGAAATCGCTTATTGTCTAAAGCCCCCTCCACAATCCAGTTCTAGTTTTAGTGACAACTTGTTTGCGACATGGATATTTCATTACTACAGTTTTAGGTTCATTCATTTTTTGGTGATTCCTAAGGTCGAAGATACATGGCAAGATAGTAAGCCATTAGTAATTTTAATTTTAGTTCAAATGGGTAATTCCGTAGAGTTTGGTATGGATGATGTTGCCTCAATCCAAAATATTAAGCAACTCAAGGAAAGTAATGTTGCACATTTTACAAAGGAAAAACCATGTTGTTATTTAGGTATCACTGAAACTATTCTGAGCAATGTGAAGAATCTTGTGAAACAGAGTTATAGTGACTACTTCACGACATATGGATATGCAAATGTTTCTAGGACTTTAATGAGAGGGGTAATTTATTTCCTTCAGTTCCTGATGAGGAAGCAAGATTCAAATATTATTCTGGATGAGAGTTTACATTGGAGGGTTTCTAAAATTTATACCCAGAGTAAATTCTAGTGAAGCTAGTACATATGTAACATCAGGTTTAAATTTAAACTTCTTCTCTTGGCTTCCAAAGTTAGCGCCATCATATGAAGGAGGATATTAAAAATGATATTTATATCATTTATGAGATTAACATTTTCACTCAGTTATGATTCATTGTATTATTTTATCCATTTTTTTGTTATGATCACATTGGAAATGAGATGGGATAAGGTCACCATTAATTTGGATGTGGTGGTGATATTTCAATCTTCTTATTTATTCTAAAGCGAGAAAAATAGATTTGAAAAAATCCATATATGAAATGTTGTTGGGTGCAAATCACTAGAAGAGATTCCAATTCTTCAGACATTAGTATATGTGGAGAAGTTGCCGACATTTGAGTATTTCATGCTAAAGAGGATTGCAAATAGTTTGTACATTGGCATAAAAAACGTATATGAAAGTAGAAAATTTAGTTAAGGGATGAAGTATTGGAATTGTGACAACATTGTATCATAATTCATCCAAATCCAAACAAACGATTTTATTCTTTCATGGATGTTCATCATGAAGATAGAGATATTAAATACTCTAAACCAGGTAGCATATTTAATTACTAGATGTACCCTTGTTTGAGATCTTGTCAGGTCCCTATACTACTAGTGTAACCCCTTATTGTTATTAGTTGAACCCCCTTATTGTATTATTGTTCCCATATAGTCCCCATTTTGTTGTTATTATGCCCCATAGAAGCCCACTATTATTATTGTTGTGCCCCTAAAATATTATTGTTATGTAGGCTCTGATTGTATTGGGACTCCTTAGACTCCTATATATAGAAAGGAGGTCGTGTCATTTGTAGATCTAAGAATTGTTCATTTGTGTAATGTAAAGGAGGTTTCCCTTCAAAGAGGCTGATTTTGAAGATGTTGGTCTATATTTTTTTCTATTTCTTGAGTTAGTTTCACAACATTTGGTATCAAAGCTTTGGATTCTAGGGTTTCGCTACTCCAAACAGGTCATCGTGGAATTTTCGCTATAACTTTTTCTCTACAAAGTTTCAGAAGCTAAAAAAAAGAAACCATTTGAGCCAAAATATTTCTGAATCTTGGGTCTAAATTTCAGATCTTGTCTCACTATATTGTCAGAGATATGATCTGAGGAAGTTAGGGTTTTTGCAAGCTTCAAAATTCCATCTCAAACAAGCCATCATGGAATTTTCACTATAATTGTTTTTCTACAAAGGCTTAGACTCTAAAATTAAAACAGATATTGGCCAAAATCCTGGTAAAGCTTGGGCCCAAATTCACATCTTGTTTTGCTATATTTCGAAGATATGGTCCAAGGCATTTAGGGTTTCTGCAAGCTCCCAAATTACATCCCAATTAGGTGACCTTGGGAAAATCGTCATTACTTTCTCTCTGAGCATCAGATTGAAATTTTGCAAGAATTTACAGAAAGGGGACAAACTTTAATTTTCTTTCTATTGTATTCAGGTCTGAAGGTTGAAACACTGACATGTAGAACTTCGTACAAATTCACTCTACTGAAAAGGTATATAATCAGGCTATCTTGGGAGATTGGGCATAACTCTTTCTTGGAGAATCCAATTTCGATTAGACTAGTGGCATTGGAAAGAGGACACAGAGGGATACTGTAGGTTTCAATCTCAGACCTTTGAGATCCAAAATTTTAGAGATACAACAAATTTAAGATCGGGCTACTAAAAGAAAGAAAAAAATGACTCGAATCAAGAAAATAGAAACACTTAGTAAGAAAAATTGGATGGATGCTTTGAAGAATGTTATCAAAGATAAGATAATTAGTTTTATATATTCCATTGAAGCTAATATCAATGGTAGGTAATTATATTTGAAGAAAGGCATGGAATATTTGAAGGAAGACATGGAAGGTTTGAAGGAAGGTGGGACAAACCTGCTACAAGAAAGGCCACCTAATGATGAAAAGGTTGTAGAGGAAACTAATGATGAGAAAAAAATAGATGTTAATCATGATTTCATAGAATCTAATGTTGTATTGAAGACCCACTATATTCAAATGATCGATATGAGGAAGTTTGATGGTAAGGATCGCATAACATGGATACTACATATGGAGAAATATTTTGATCTACATGATGTGCAACTGTTACAAAAGGTGCGTATTGCATCTTTATATTTAGAGCCAAATCAATTTTTATGGTATAAAGGGACTTGTTCTCATAAACCACTTTTAACCTGGTCGATTTTCATGGAGGAAATGATAGAACATTATGCGGATACAAAGAGTAACACCTTCTTTAGCCAATTGATAAATCTCAAACAAAAGGGTTCAATGGTAGAGCACATTGAGGACTTCCAATAATTGAATATAAGGGTAAGTGATATTCCAGAGAAATAGAGGATTGATGTCATCATAGGGACTTTAAAGGATAACATTCAACATGAGGTTCATCTTTGGGAACCCGATTCATTGGAGAAGGCATTCAGGTTGGAAAGAAAAACTGAAAGCAACATTATGGAAACAAGAAATCTTACCACACACAATTATAAATATGGAAGTGTTTATGCTCCTAACATTCCACAACCTACAAGGTTGACACCACAAAAATTGGAAGAAAATGGAGAAAATGACCTTTGTTACAGTTGCGATATAAAATACAATAAAGGTCATAAGTGTGCTGAGAAGAAATTCTTTTACATTGACTGTGAGGAGGAGGAAGAAAAGGATCAAGAAACGTCAAAAGAAGAGAATATACACCAGGAACTAACCCCAGAGAAAGAAGAAATGAATCCAACCATATCTTGTAGTGCATTGGCAGAAACTACCACTCCTCAAACTCTCACGATAGAAGGACATATCAAGGAGAAAAAGGATAACCTCACTTTCACGCAGAATCAAATGAAACAAAATGCAGATCAACATCACAGTGAAAGAAGTTTGGACATAGGAGACTGGGTATTCTTATGACTACAACGATACAAACAAAGGTCCCTCAAGCAAGCTAAGAAGGATAATAAATTATCACCAAAGTACTATGGTCCTTATAAAGTGTTGCAAAATATTGGTACTATGGCATAGAAATTGGAGCTTCCTGCATCTTCCTGAGTGCCCACAGTTTGCCATGTTTCATGCTTAAAGAAGGTTATAGGTGACAAGGTACCAGTTCAAAAAATATTTTCGGAACTTGAAAAGGAAGGAAAAATCATATTTCAACCTGAAGCAGTCATGTAAACAAGATCCTGACACCTAAGAAATTGATCAATTTCACAGTATCTCATCAAGTGGAAGAACTTACCCACTGAAGATTCCACATGGGAGGATGAGAATGAAAACTACTCAAGCATTGACGACAACACTTTTTGAAGGAGAGGGGCATATTAGGTCCCTATACTACTAGTGTAACCCCTCCTTGCTATTATTGCAACCCCCTTATTTTATTATTGTGCTCATATAGTCCCCATGTTGTTATTATTATGCCTGAGAGAAGCCCACTATTGTTATTGTTGTGCCCCTACAATATTATTGTTATGTAGGATCTGATTGTATTGGGACCCCTTAGACTCCTATATATATAAATGAGGTCTTGTCATTTGTAGGATCCAAGAATTGTTCATTTTTGTAATGTAAAGGAGGCTTCCCCCTCAAAGAGGATGATTTTGAAGTCATTTATGTATCATTTCTTCTATTTTGTGAGCCGGTTTCATAACAAATCTTTGTAATGAAATATGGAGAGTTTTGGATACAAAGACTAGGAAAGTTACCTATTGACAACCAAAGGGACACTGAGAGATTATCTTTAGGTATTGACAGTTGAAGATGCCAATCATTAAGGTTTTGCAATAAGTCTAATTGAAACAAACCAAAAGATAAATAATGTAACAAATATTGGGGGTGTGGAAAACGAGGAAGACAAGATGGATAAAATGGACCTTATGGATGATATGCTCTATTGAATTCTAAATTTTATAAGAGAGAGGATACCAGGAATAAAATTCAATATTTTGAAAGTTGTTGCACCTGAAGGGATAGAAATGGATGTGTAGGACTTTTATATAAGAACACTTGAATTACATTTACTGAGACAATATAAGTGCAATGACTTATACTAGATTCAATGATGCCACAAAATTATTTATAATGTCCATGAAGAGATAGCGGGAGCTCTATCATTAGGTGCCTCTATATAAATTTGATTCTCCTCATTAGAAGTGTTATCATAGCAAATTTGTTGAACTCCAACTAGAAATAACAATTTGTGAAAGTTTTCAAACAAAATGAACTCAAGGGCATATCTTTGTAGATGTTTTTTAAAGGTGATTATACGTGGCATCTTGTAAAATATTTCACCATAGAATGCTTTTGGCGAACATGGTTACATATATGAAGCGATTGAATGAAATGTTTCCATATAAATTGCATATATAAATGAGATATTTGGAGTGGCATAGCCCAGATTGATGGATGAATAGGTCATCACAACATATAAAAAATTGCAGAATTGTAGTAGCAGATTTTGATTGGTATGGCACAAAGGTTGGGCACTTCAATATCCCTCAAAATTAGTTGGTGGATGGACGATAATTTTTGCCAGAAAAGGTTAAAATTGTGTGTTAGAAAATCCTGGTGGAGACTAGCTGCTTAGAGTCAATGACCATATTTAACATATTATTGTTCCCATCTTAAAGGAAAACCTACCATACATTCTAGTATTTTAATAGGACAATGCAAACATTGACACAGGGTTCTCAAGGATAAAAGTTGTTAATATTTAGACATTGTTTATATCTATTTCAACATACAAACAATCAACAACATAAGGGTGAATTCAAAGAACAACTATACAACTATTTCTAGAACCAACTAAGCTGGAGGATGCTTCGGACTAACCAGTTAGAATAGATGGAAATTTCATAAAAAATTACTTGCTTTCCATTTAAGCCATTGTAATTAGACATAACAAAGTGTAAGAGTCACACAGTGAAACTAATGTAATTTTTAAGTTTAGATGGAGAATCTAACCAAGGTTGAGGAAAATTTCGTTCAAGCTTCCAAGGATGGTGATAAAGTTTCCATTCCTTGTTGGGCAGTTAATTAAGCTTCAGAAATGACTTCAACAATTTTAGTCTTAAAGGATTTGTGTTTTCATTTAATTACTATTCTTGATACAAAGTAAAACTAGAAAGATATATTAAATTCTCAACTATAGAACTCTACGAGAATTATATGGTCATTATCATGCAATTATGGTTAGAATAGCATAATGAATAGAAAAGGGAGTTTTTATACAATTGTGGTTGGGTTTCACCTTCATGAAGTTTTTTTGCTTTCCTTCTAAAGGTGGTGGTTAGTGCCTCCATAAGTTACATTCAACCAAACTATATGGGTTGCAGATTAGAACATTATTTTATTCTGCAATACTAGGAATTTATGTATGGAAATATCCATATAGCCTAAAAATTTAGAAATGATTTTACTATAGATAGCACATACTTTTGATACTTTGACATTGAATGTAGTAAAAACTGAGACTTTGATAAGTAATCAATATTGGCAAATATCTTCGAAGCATAAAATACCCAAATAACTATTATGTATGGGAGAATTTAGTGTTTAATGGTTTATAAAGTAGACATGAAGCTTCATTTGTATGGGTTTTGTTGTGATGTTGTTGTATATGAGGGTTTTTTGTAATATGGTGACCATCAACATGGTGGACAAGAAACAACATTCCAGTAAGATAATTCTAGATTTACAAAAGAGTTGAAGACAGTTGAAATGATTTTTCTCTAGAAACTAGAAACAAAGTATTTAAACAAGTGGAAATAAGCTATCATGTAATAAACAAACAAACACATAATTGGAAAGAAACCTTGTAGTAGTTGAGCATAGCTAACAATCAAAGGAGATAAGTGGAAAATAAAAATGAATAGATGATGGATTAGAGAGAATTTTGCTACCAGGATGAGAAAATTTAGGTATTGAGTTGAACAAGTGGGAAGTTTCCCCTCATCAAAAGGACAATTGACTCATTTGTAGGGTGAAACTACTTGACAATTCCATGTTGTATGAATAATTAGTATATTGAGAGATTCGATGAACACTTTAGGCAGCTAAAAGCATTCAAAGAATTTAATTGTCAGAATATGCACCAATCATGAAATTCTTAAATATCTATAGGAAATATATCAGTAGAATCAAGATTATTTTCATATCTAAAAGAAAATTTAAAGATAGATTCAAGGCATAATATAAACAATCAATCATATTCATATTTCTTGCAGTTATTTTAATATTTTTTATTTTCTTACAATTATTTTAATATTTATTTTATTTATTTTTAATTAATTATTTAGGATGTATTCGTCAAAATCTTGTAATTTTTTAGGAAGATATTGTTCGATATATTTCATCATCTGTAAAAAACAAGGTTTGGCTTTTGAGCCCAAAGAGACTGTCATATTTTTGTAAAGTTTCCAAATACAAAGTTTTTAGTCAAAGTTTTATGGCTCCATTTTATGACGGAAGTTTTGTATTTGTGAGTGTTTTCCTACAATTACATATCTCTTTCTACACATGTTTGAGTTTGTACAAGACACTTGTCAGGTCCAGGTTGAGTATAAACCCCCTTGATGGCCTACCACAAAGTTTTTTCTTTACTGAGTAGATCATTGTGATAGTGTGTCACTACTAGTCCCCCTAAATCAATAAATTGTATCTTTTATACAAATTTTTAAATGTATGTTGTTTGCTATAGATATGTGTTGACGGTGCTAGACCCGCCAACATGTCAAGGGGATATCCCTGATAAGAAGAACTAATTAGACCTTAGACCGTTTGGTGTAGAAGTCCCAACAATGGGTCGAAAGGTAATGCCTTGATCGCAATGTCACACAGAGGCAAGTAAGATAACTCTGCTAGTAGCAAGGGTGTGACTGATGCAGAGAGTCAAGGAATGAGTATGAGAGTTTCCAACACTTCAAAGGGAGAAAAAGGTGAAGGTGAGTTCTAGGTTGAAAGGGATCAGTCCAAAATCGGCTAGGAACACACCACACAAAGGACATGCACAACTTCTGGCAGAGCAATTGACACGGATGTGGAAGTCCCAACATACAAGGTAAGACAACAGGAACAACACTCATGGATCAGTCCGAGACAAGTGTGATGGTTAATATAACAAGGTTCAGAGAAAGGTATGTCTGATGTCCAGAAGAGAAGTTGACACAAACGGTGACAACATTAAAAACATATGCAACAGATTAACAACAAGATTCATATAATTACATACAAATCAGTTCATTTACAAGTATGTAAGTTAAACAACATATATCATTAAGGCAACTAGAGTAGTCCAACTACAATAACAACATATGCATGAAAATGCATTGGATTTCATTATATAAAGAAGTGAGTCACAATCATATAATACACCATGTAAACCTGCTAGCCATATTAGTAGAACGTTATAGCCACATCCACTTGCTCCTCCAAAAATATGTACTAGCTCCATGTAGTGGAGAAGCCAAGGCACATTAGAATACTGTCCAAGCCTTCTTCAAGATAGTCTTAGTAGAATCTTGGCTAAACAAAAGCCTTTACAATGAGTTATGAGATACTATTTACAGTAAAGGGTGGGGTGACCCTTGACATTCCCCTTTGTGATAGTTCAACCACCCTTATGACTCTTCGCCTACTCTAGGACTATTACATCCAACTATTGACACTCAGCTTGCACTTGACATGACTCAACATTACAATGCATATGTACTCATGTGAGACAACATGGATTGAACATGCCTTACAATACACCACTAACGCTTGGTCCATTATGATGAGACCAACTCTTTGACATGCTTGTGATGGTGATGGTGGTGAGCTAATGCCAATCTTGGTCATCTTTGATGATGTGCATGGACCTCATGGTGACATCTTGCTGAAGTGAATTCTTGCCTTTGTTGCAACTGGTGCATTGGATTGGCCCCTTCATCCAACTCATCTGCTAACATGCGCATGGTCTTCTTGGGTATGGTTGAACCAGCAACACGTTGATGCATAGATTCTGTGCTAATCTTCAAGTGTGTGATGGTGGTCATGCCCATCAACTTTCTGAAGTACATGTTTAGCCGTAGTTGGATTTTCTCGTTGTCTTCTCCTTGCTTAGTGTGTTGAATGGGTTGGATTGCATGTGTGTGCTCAACAACATGCATGCTTTTAGATCCCTTGCATGTGATCAACAAGATTTCTCACCATGTTTGGTTTGTTTCATTTGTTGGGATAGATCCTTAACTCATACCACTGCAGTTTCATCCACGAGTGCATGTCGCACCCATTGTTGTTCATGTTCCTGCTGCAACTCATTGGACTGCTTGTGGAGCTTCATATTCTTCCTGAGTTGTTGCTTCAACACATGCAACTCCTTCTTTGTTTCATCTTTTGCCTTCACGCGATCTTCATGTCGCACTGTCACTTCATAGTCTGAGTCTCCAAAGTTGCTTTCACTATTAGTGGATCTGCATGATCTTACAACTTTTCTCTGCCTCTATGTTTTCAACAACCTTCCTCTTGAATTCATTACATTTGCTGCACTCGTTGCATTCGATGCGTTCGCTGCATTCAGTATGTTTCCTTCATCTATTGTTCCTAATGCTGCTCACTGTGATGCTACTGCTTGATGTCTCTGTCCATGAACAACTTGATGTCTTTGTGGGTAGGTAATCCCATGGACACTTGATCGACTGCATCCCCTAGCATGCTCTGAATGGTGTCTTGATTTCTACTATCTTGGAAACCATTGTACATATACTGTTGAGAGGAAAATGAACGCCTGTGAAACCTGGAGACATGGAAACACTCATAGCAAGCAATCCGTCAATCGAAAACCAAAATGAACATGAGAACTCACTTGCAACATACCTGGGTGAATGATCATGAAGGTTGCAGAATTCCAACAGGGAGGTTGGGAGACCGACTACCAAGACTACACAAGGCACAATCCAGGCTGCTGAGAGTCTAACTGATTGTTGGAACTACACAATGCACAATCTAGTTGGCTAGTTTGCTACTGGGATTGCGCAATCTGCAATTCCAGTTGGGAAATACTGCTGGCCTAGGGACATATTTGCGCAAAATTTTCGGCCAAGCAGTCACTAACCTCTATAAATACACAATTCAGTCTAGGAAGTCAGTGTTGGGCTAGAATGCGCAAATCAGGAGAGGGAGGTGAGCCTTCCTTCTTCTGATTGCGCAATGTAGCCTTGGTGAAGGCAGAGACCGAGTTAAGGTTGGCCCACCCCACCAACAGGAAACTGAAAGAAGGTAAGTCAATGAAATGGATGGCAACACTAAGTGATAGAAGAAGTGATAAACAATACATGAAAAACATGAATGTAAGATTGAGCAAACAAATCAACATGAATGTGGGTAAGGTTGTTCACTGGTTGGGCAAACGTCTGTGCAAAATAGTTTCATGCATGCGACAATAGTGAAATAGCAACGAAAATCAAAACAGAGATAAGACAAGATAGAATATATGTAAACTACAACAAGAATTCAAATAAATCAAGAAAACAACACTCACACAAGTGAATACACAAAAAGCGACATAAATGCTAAAAAAGACAAGTTGAGGCCACTTACCTGTGAATAGTTGAGCCGGATGTGTCAAAGAGTCCTGGATGTGCTATGGGATTTCAAAGCTCCAAGATCGATGTGAATGAATGAGCTCTCATGTGTCGAATGAATAAGTTTGGTCTTATGATGTGCATGCAACAAATCTAGGAAAAAGCGACACTTGGAGGGAAACTTCTAAAATAACTTTGCATGTAACCCCCAGCTGCTAAAAATAGCTCCTTGAATCATTTGATTCATTTTGCATCTTCTCTCTTGCTATTCTAGCAAGATCAAGTCATGCATGCATGCAAGTCAATTTTCCTCGGTCCCGAGTGGAACTGGTGAATCGAACTGTCCATGCATGCCAATGCTCAACTGATTGGGAAAAATGTGCATTCCTGACTGTCAACGAGGTTGACTGCCTAAGGGGATTGCACAATTTATGAGGCGAGCAACTGACTGCTACCCAAATTTGTACAAATCCTCGGCTGAACTTCCTGTTGATGGGAAAAATTACACAATTCCTTCTAGGAGGGTTAGCTGGCAGGATTGCGCAATCTAGGAGACCAATAGGCTTTAAGAGGGAATTACGCAATTCCTGGAGGGAAAGGATAGTTTCCCTCCAAAAATAGGCAAATTTTACTAGGAAGCTACTCAGCCTATAGTTGGACCAAGTTTGGATGAGCAACTTACAAAGGTAAAAGATCAAAGTGTGATCGACAGGATACCTTTGAGAAAGAAAGACATTGAAGGTTGAGGAATTGAAGAAGCAAGGAAATTCGCTGTGAAGGTTGGTTGGGAGGCTCCAAAATAGGCTAAGGTAAAATTTTGGAGGGTTGTTGTACCCGCCAACACTTAGCGACACACTGGTAGAAATCCAGCTCTCTGCATAGACATTGTTCGTGAAAAGCAAGTCTAACACCTCCAGAAGTATTGTTAAGTTCTTAGCTCATCTTGGTTTCACACTAACTTGATTGTAAGATGTAGCATCTGCGAAGCCCTTGGTCGATTGAAACACATTCAAAGCCAAGGAACATAGTTGTTTCGATTTGGGTTGAGGGGCATATAGGTGCACAAGAAGTATAGTCATTAGAGTCTTAGTTTAATCTCTAGTGTTTCTCCACTACCAGCAAGCTTGGACAGTACCCCGGTGAAGTCAAATAGGAACACAAGCATGGCTCAGCTACTAGCAAGCTTGGTGAGTACCCTAGCGGAGATACCTTCATCACCTCCCTATGTAGGAAGCCTTTCTCTTACTTCACCTTATTCATTTTGAATTTTGATTTTTTTTTTTCATTTTTACTGTGCATAACACTTTTTCATTTTAGAGGCGGAAAAGGGATCCTGACTTATTGATAGCCAAGGATGTTGTTCTAGTAGAGAAGTAGTTTGTTATAACTCTAACATGCTTGTTAAGGTTTTCCCCTACCTTACTCTACTTGATTGAGCTGACAAGGGTTAACCCAAAACAATTGACTAGAGAAGGTGACACTAGTTAGCACGCAAGCGTCATGTTTATAGAGAGGTTCACTTCTAGAAGTACGTAGTTTCCTTCGACGTATCATGGACTAAGAGTAAGAAGTTCATCATACAGAGGAAAGATGATAGATAACCAATTAGTCATAGCTGTATAAACCCTCTTGTCCTTTACCCATCTTGTTTCATGAGTCACATATGGTCTCATGCAAACTAACCTACGAACGAATGAAACAAACGACAAAACCAAGCAAGAGTACAAGTAAAAGTGAAAGTAGAACAAGTAAGAAAACAAGCAATCGTACAAAGAAGCAAGCAAAGTATGTAAGCAAACAAACATGCAAGCAAAGAACTGAAAGAAAATACTGCTCCTCCTCCTATACTAATAGTGCATGGGCCTAATCACATGAAGTGATACTTCCAATGCAACCATCGACACATTGGAAGACCCATGTGAGTGAAGGATTGGTCTGCAAATAACCCAGTCATATGAACTAGCATACAAGAAAGATATGATAGTGAAGACAACCACACTTTGTGTTTCGAAGTGCCCACGAGATATAAGTGAGTGCATGTCCATGACAGATAGTCTGTGGACTTATCATGGTGTTGTGTGACACTAAGTGCAACTTCAAAGTGAAAGCACACTCTTAACTGAGACGTGCAAGCAAATGAAAGAAATAAAGATAACTTGCGTCATGCACAAGTGCTTGAAATGTAAGACTCCTCCCATGCATGAGCAATGGGATCATGCAGTTCGAGTGGAGGAAGTGTGATCTGGTTGTGAGATGGATCTTCAATGCATATAGATGAGTGATGAGAAGCATTGGGTGATTGTACAGTTTCATGATTGAAAGTGAGACTAACCCCAAGGGAGCAAGGACCTAACATAACCATCAGATCAGGCTAAAGTGCCTCAACAGTCTTGGGTGTTTCAACTTCATCATCAACTAGATCATCATAAACCAATGGCTTCAAAAGATAAACTACGATAGATTCATGATCGTGATAAAAAATGGAAGCAAATGGATCATGACCGCCACGATCAGAAAAATTAATGGATTCTTTAGCATCCTCATGATCATATGAATCAAACAGTGGGTAGATGAAAAGTGAACGAACTCATCCTCTATATTTCTGGAAAAGATAGATGAAGGATCAAGTGGATCTTCAATGAATAACTTATCCTCTCCATTGTCAAATGATGGACTAGCATCCAGTGAGTCGTGCGAGTGATCAACAATGGGTGCATTTGTAGATGAAGACACACATACAAAATCATGGATGGAAGGTTCACCAAAGAAGCTCAGAAGGAACGGAGGGGGCTCAGATGGAAGGGAGTCATCCTTCGTTGAGTTTTGATGTTGAAGCTCCCACTCATACTCTTCGTGAATGACAATGCATGTTGGTTGTGTAACACCAACTCCATGAGTGGGTTGTTCCTTAGTCACAACAAGTTAAGAGTCTAGAATGGATGAACAAAAGACAACATCATCCGGAGGAACACCTAGTGTGAATATGGAGTTCAAAGAAAAGAATGCATATGGGAACTTGAAGGACTAACAACCAACTTGACATGAAAATTAAGTGGAATGACGTTGGGAGGGTGTGAAGGATGAACAGATGTGTGAACAGGATCCTCAACATCACTGGGCAATGGTGGAACTATTGAATGAAAGGGAGGCAAACAGTCGATTGAGATAGTGCCTTCTCTCGCATGGGATTATACAGTTCCATCAATGAAGAAGGTTGAGCGAGGCTTGACATCAAGCTTCCTCTTAGGGCGGACATATTTCTTAAGACAGTACTTGAGCTAGTCCCAGAGATAAGCGAACTTCGTATAGCTCTTTGGAGCTTGAAATTGTGAGTCACGGAAGTGCTGCAAAAAACAATAACGAATTCATGCGGAGCTCTCCATCATTGTAACAGTTTTTGGTCAAGATGGTTTGGATCAAAATGATGGAATGTGTCTTCAATAAGATCATCAGAATGCTCACATGAGTGCATGGTGTCAGCCGATAGGCTGAGCACCCAACAAAATGGGGATTCAAGAAGTGCGAATGAAAGCAACAGACCAGCCTATTCGTTATTAAACTCATCTTCCTCATAAATCATGGAAAGGAAGTTATGTAATTGCTCAGGCCAGGCCACTTTTTCTTAACCATCATACATGTGAATGGAAAAGAGATTGAAAATATTCCCCGATATGGAGACATCTTCATGATTCAAAAAACACCTAGGGGGAAGAAGAATGCAAGACTCCATGGAAGATATACAAAGGTTCAAAACTTCACGAGAGGACACTGCTTGTCATCAAGGCCTCCATCTAGTGCCATAAATGTTGATGGTGTTGGACCCACCAACATGTCAAGGGGATCTCCCTGATAATAAGTTGCAATTAGACCTCAAACCATTTGGTGTAGGAGTCGCGATAGTGGGTCGTAAGGTAATGCCTTGACCGCAATGTCGTACAAAAGAAAGTAAGATTACTCTGTAAGTAGCTATGGTGTGACTGATGCAGTGCATCAAGGAATGAGTAGGAGAGGTTCCAACACTTGAAAGGGAGAGGAAGGTGAAGGTGAGTTCTAGGTTGAAAGGCATTAGTCCCAACTTTGCTAGGAACACACCGCACAAAGGACATGCACAGCTTCCAATGGAGCAGTCAACACAGATGCGACACCCAACATACAAGGTAAGGTAACACGAACAACACTCATGGATCAGTCCAAGACAAGTATGATGGTTGATATAAAAAGGTCATAGAAAGGTATTTCAAATGTATGGCAGATAAGCCGACACAGACGGTGAAAACATTAACAACATATGAAACACATTAACAACAAGATTCATATAATTGCATATAAATCAGTTCACATACAAGTATGTAAGTTAAAAAACATATATCATTAAGGCAACCAGAGCAGTCCAACTACAATAACAACATATGCATGAAAATGTGTTGGCTTTCATTATATAAAGAAGTGTAAGTCATGATCATATAATACACCATGCTAACATGCTAGCACTATCAATACAATGTTACAGCCTATTGTGCTATACAACAACCCTCCCCATTTCAAAATTTTTATCTAAAACTTTAACAAGAATGGGTCCCCTTTTTAGAACTTAGATAAAATCAATAAAAATTTTAAAAAATCAATAGTTGTGATAAGTCTTTTGCTTTTAGGTTAAGTTCAATAACTATCGCAACTTTGCAAAATTCATACAACAAATGAAAATCCTTATGAAAAGCTCCAATCTGATTTAATATTAAACAAGACCTTCCCATAAAACAAATATAAATGAATGTGTTGCATCCTTTGTTTAAAGGATAGACTTAAGGTTTACATTCCCAATCACCAACGTGATAATGTTATCGTTAAGCGCAGATCACAACTTATCAAGGAATCATTCCAAGGGGCCATATAAATCTCTCGATGTGATAAGTCAATCACAATCGGCCATCGCTGAAAGCACAAAACACATAACAAAATGCTTATCTGGAATCCTCCGATGCGATTTCATTATTGGAAAGTGCACTTTTTAATAAAAGCTGAAATATAATTGTTAAGCGAATGTTTGTGGGTCTAAAGTATAATTCAATTATAAATAAAAAAGAAAAACATTTATTCAATTGATCCTGCTTACCATCTATTGCAATTGGAACTTTACAAAGGAAACAATTAAACATAATGGTTATACCTCCCGATCTGTGGTATGTGATTAATCACCTATCGCTGATTGGGAAGTTATGATATTTACTTTTAAAAGAACCATTATCAAGATTCCCTATGTGACATATCTTTATGGCATTTAAGTGTCACGTTGGCAGTTACGAAAAACATTAATAGAGTAGTTATGGTTGAGTCCTTCAATGGATTTCATCCGTAGTAGCGTAATATATCAAAATCCATATCACCCATTGCGCTTAATTACTGTTATTATTGTATACTGTGTATTAGCTTTGAACGAATTTATCCTCTATTACGTTCTTCTGTTTCATTGTGCAGAGCAAGTATGAATTTATGAATCCAGCGAAAATGACAAAGAAATCAAAGAAACCAAGTCATTACCAAAGAAGAAGCAGTAAAAAAGGTCTTGATAGCTCATACTACGTGCCTCGGTCTGGGCCAGGCTTCATGGGAAAGCATTTATAATTTACTGGAAGCTGAAGATCCAGAAGAGATTAAAGAAGAAAAGGGAACAACGGATTCCACTAACAAGTTAGAGAGTGCTCTTAAGATTTGACCAACTCTTATCTTCACAGAATAGCAGCCTGTGCTAAACTATTACCCTACAATGATTTGGTCAGATGGGTAATTGAAAGTATCAACATAACAGATAGATCATTTTTTGCAGCTGATGGAAGGATGTTCAGGTCATTCAAGTTGGAAGATATCAAAAAGATGTACCATTTTCCTGAACCACAGAAGCAGTACAAAAAGACATTTTTGGAATCCTTCACCAAGGAAAATGTCGTGTAGTCGAACCCTATTAGGTAGTGGAGGCATTATCCAAACAAACACAAGCACAAATCATTAGGTAAACTCCCTAAAGAAAAGGCACTGGAACATCATTGGAGACATGAGCTGGCAAGCAGAGAAAAACAGATCAAAGAAGTCCAAAACTTGACATGGGATACATTCTAGCTTTTTCTAGTCAAGCCACATAGCCAGTAGATGGCCATGAAATGCCTTTCTGACACAGTCGACTGCATGATTTCCAAACTCTCCAATGCCACCTACATAACCCAACTACACTCCAGGATGAGTCAACCTCTAGAAATCCAGCCAATGCTCGTAATCTGTCAGCTACAGGAACAAGAAAGGAAGTTGATTCAATGAATTAGTTCAATCATTATTACACTGCTATCTTTTATAGCAAATCCTAGATTTTCATGTCTACAGTTAGAACAACTCATAGCATTTTTTTGTTGATAGTTAGTTTTTTTATTATTATTTAAGACCCTTTCAGGTATTTACAAAGGGTCCTCAAATTTGTAAAATGCTTGACTTGGGAGTTGCACTTCTATACTTCTAAATAATTTTTTTATCAAAAGTAGATCAAGATTCTACATTTTTGTGAAAGAATCTTTTTTCAAGACTTGCACTTTTGCAGCTTCTAAAGGTTTTCTCAAATAGGAAAGTGGAATTGAAGTGTTGTTTACATCAGAAGAATTCAAATGCATACGGTACTATTATTACTGTCTTTGTCTTATTTCTCTATGTGAATGAACATTTCTTAAAACTTGCTATTATTGATATATGTATGTTTTTCAGACAATTCTTTAGCATATCATTTCTAAAGGTTTTAGAATTGTTATCATTTGAATATATATGTCAGTGATATATATTATGATGAATGCGATAATGTTTTTATAATAATTTGTTTAACTTCTTAAACAAAGTAATCATTATAAGAATACATCTTTCCATTCTACAAACAAGTCATCTTCATGATTATTTCTCTGATAGAAACAATAAAAAATTGCATTATTAACATGATACCTAGGTTAGATTAACATATTTGTATATTTTTGAGTTGTAGGATAAAACACTTATCACTTCGTTACACATTACAAAACAATCACCTATTAACTCATACATCACTGGGAAACTGGTCCCATTATACCCAGTCAGAGCCACCATACCAAACGGAAAAGGAGTTGCACTAAGGTACGGACTTGGTGGATTTGCCTGATGTTGATGTAGTGATTTTCAAGGCATCAACATTTTTGGTACTAGAAGGAGGGCATGAACTGTGAATGGTAAGAAAATCCAAATCCATAGCCCATTCTGAGAGTAAATCTCCCTCACCATCTCCTCCAACTTCTCCCTCGTGCTCTAAATCTCCCATTTTCAAGCAAGAAGTTGAAAAGACAACACCCACTACTGAAAACTTGAACATATTAGCGAGTCTTCCCTTGAACCCCCTAAAGTTCAATCTTTAATTCATAAACTTCAAGGATTTTCAATATCTCAAGAACAATCTGAGTTATCCCAAGGCAGTGTGACTTCACAATACATCCCTTCTCAGCCTCTTACAAGATTACAGAGTGAAAAGCTTAGTATCCCACCAACAGAATTTCCTTTACCAAGTCGAAAAATAGATAGGAAGACACCATTAGAGTCTGAAAGTGAGACTCTTTCATCATCATCATCCACTTCTCCCAAACCATTGCAAAGTAAACCATCCATTCCCCAACTACATATCATAGTCCAAAAGGGTACAAGTACTCCGACATCTTTTACCCGACCAATGTTAACTACATCGTCACTTTCTTCTGCTATTAGTGTGACAGTGGCATAGAATCAACCACAACTGAGGCCATGGACAAATCTAGGGGCAGGCGCAATGCCTGCACCCTTGAGTCAATTATCGGCACATCCTTAAAAGTGGTTACCAAAGTTTAATCCTGATATCAACATACTAGCAGAAGAACATATAAACAACTTTATGTTGTCAATAAACTTAAATGGGCTGATAGAAGATGATGTTGTTGTGAGGCTTTTGCCATACACCTTAGAAGGAGCAGCTGGATCATGGTATTTTTCATTACCACCAGGATCCATTAATAGTTGGAATGCTTTCCAAGAGCAGTTTTTAACTAAGTTCGGAGATGATAGGTTCACAAAAATGTTAATCAATGATCTCTCCAATCTTAAAACTGAGTCAAAAGAACCCATTAAAGATTTCAACTCGTGATTTAATAAGATTTTAAATAAAATTCCTACTACGTCTAAACTCTGTGAAGAAGTCCAAAGCAGATGGTATATTTCTTCTTTACCTTCGAATATAGCCATCTTCATTGATAGGGCTGCAAAGCCCACCTTAGCAGAGAATATGAAAGAAGTGATCGCCGTTGAAAAACATATTATTGCTTTAGAAAAGAAAGCTGATCTTGAAGAAAGGAAGTTCAAAAAAGCTACTTTTAAGGATGATTCGAAAAAGAAAGCAGCTAAAGATTCATATGATATGGAGGGTTTGCAAAAAGTTCTAAAGACTATGTCCAAAGAAATGGTAGAAATAAAGAAACAGGTAGCTGAAACCTTCACTAAAAAGCCATTTAGGAACCTCAAAAGAGCTAAATCAAAACCACCTAATGCCATATCTAATTTAGAATTAGATTTAGATAATAATGAGGATGAGGACACAATTTTGTCAGCAGAGGAAACAGAAGAAGATGAGATAGTTGAACGTCACGGTATGTGGGACTTCATTTTTCCTAACTCTAATATTGAAAGTGAATAGGAAGCTCTCCTAGTAAACACCAGAAGTAAAATCACTACAGTGCCTATTCAAACAACTCAAAAGAATAAAAATACAAGGCCTAATGCCAAATATAACGCTCCCATGAAGAAAACCCCAGTTTTCCCTACCCAAAATTAGCCATCATCTTACAATCCACCCTCATCATCTAAGACATTGGTAGTCTTTGACTCTATGGATTACAACATTATTGAAGACATGAAGAAGACTAGAGTGAATATTTCTTTATTTGAGCTTAGCAAGCTCAAACATTAACATAAATTGTTGCTCAAAGAGTTAAGTGTAGTACCTTCTTCTCCTCTTCCAAATGCTGTATTATCCAAGGCAGCTAAAGGAACAGGTAAGCCACCATCGGATAAAGTAGATGCTACTGATGTTGTTTTGGTCGGAGATAGATCTAATTCTCATACTTTTCCTTTTCTCTTGACCTATGAGATCTACAATAGAAATTTGTATAACTTCTTAATAGATTCAAGGGCTTCATCAAACATAATTCTAGCCTCAGTATTTCTAGTACATATTTTTTCAGTTAGATTGAATTAAGGTTCAAGTCTTAGGAGAGATCAATTCAGTCACCATTAGGTTATCAGCTGATCCAAGAGTAGTTCAAAGAATTGATATATTGATTGCTAACATCCCTCAGTTTTATGGTTTAGTTTTAAGCAAGGATTGGTTTGAAAAACTCCATGGTTACATTTCTACTAATTGGTCTCACATGTGGCTTCCCTATAAAGGGAAACCAAATCAATTCAAAATTGATTGGCAAAAGCACATGACCCATTCTGTAACGAAGTTTGAGCAGGAAAATCAACCTATAGCTTTCAATAACAACATTCTCGAAAATTACTCAGCCGAATCATTCTTTGGTAATTTTAATGCTCAATCATCACCTTTTTCTATTGATAGTTTCACATCACAGATAGAAAATTTCTCTCATACGGATACCTCAAGGTGTGTTACTATTGCTAAGAAAATTGTAAATAAACCTGTAGATAAGCTTTTATTTTGGTCTTTATATTTTGATGGATCAAAATCCAATGACGGTGCAGGAGCAGGATGTATTTTAGTCAGTCCTGAAGGAGAAAAAACTATGCTATCATTCAAACTAGAATTTGAGTGTACAAATAATACTACGGAATATGAGGCATTGATTTAAGGGCTATATAAAGAAATAGGCCTGAAGATTCAATATCTAAAGGTATTTGGTGATTCTGAGATTGACATCAAATAGGTAAGGAATACTATCCATCGCCTTTCAGGACATCTCAAGCATTATCAGTCCCTGGTTCAAGACCTCATATCTCATTTTCTAGCATTTAATATTTCTCCTATCCCTAGATCTCAGAATGTAGCAATTGATTTATTAGCTAATGTTGCTTCTAAGCTCCTTCCATTCGAGGATTACAGTCCTGATAGGTTTTCAGTTGAATTAATTTTTAGACCATTTGTTCCGGACAATGTCACCAATTGGCAGGTATTTAATCATGACAAAGACATTTTAAATTTCTTAACTTCTAAAAAATATTATGATGACCAGATTATTGATGAAAATGATCATGATCTTCAAATAAAACAAAGACCGAATGAGAATTCTATACCTAAATCTGTGGTCAAACTTGAAGATCTCTATGATATCAAGGATAGGTTCAAAAGAGTCACTAATTCAAAACTTAAAAGTTCTACTTTAAGGTTTGAATTAGTAAATCTTGGCATTGAGGCCAAACCACAAAACGTTAATCTGGGACTAGGTCTCACTTCAGAAGAAAGATTTTCTTTTATGAAATTGTTAAACAAATATAACATTGTTTTTTCTTATAATTATGATGATCTAAGAACATATGATACTTCTATGATACAACACACAATTCCAATGATTTCTGAGGAGAAACCTATACAACAAATATTAAGGAAAATTCACCCTAATCTGGAAAGTCAGATCAAAGCAGAGTTGAATAAACTCTTGAAAGCTAAGATAATTTTCCCAATCAGACATTCTAAATGGGTTTCTAACTTGGTACCTATCAGGAAGAAGAATGGTGATATTAGGATTTGCATTGATTTCAGGAATCTCAATAAGGCATGCCAAAAAGAAAATTTCCCATTGCCAACAATGGAGCAGACACTTCATTCAGTAGCTGGTTCAGAGTTGATGTCTTTTCTGGATGGTTTTTCTGGATATAACCAAATACTGGTGCATCTAGATGACAGACTAAAAACTACATTCAGAACCAAATGGGGAACATATGCCTATTAGAAAATTCCTTTCGGATTGATTAATCCTAGAGCTACTTTCCAAGGAGCAATGGATATAGCATTCAAGGGTTTGATTAATGGGTCAGTTGTTGTCTACCTAGACGACATAACTATCTTTTCCAAGAAAAGAGAAAATCGTCTACATGATTTGAAACAAATCTTTGAATGATGTAAAAGGTATGGGATTTCATTAAATCCCAAGAAATCATTCTTCATTCTTGATGAAGGTAAACTCTTAGGATTTATCGTATCTAAATATGGCAGTTACATCGATCCAAGCATCATCAAAGAGATTTCTAATATTCCTCTGCCACATAATAAAAAATCAATGCAATGATTTTTAGGACAGATAAATTTTGTAAAAAGAATCGTTCCTAATTTTTCCTAGATCGTTTTACCTTTATAGACCATGATTAAGAAAATTTAGTTTTGAAATGGGGACATAACGAAAAATAAGCCTTTGATTCAATCAAATAGGCAATCATTAATGCTCCTACATTGAATACTCCCAATTTTTCTAATCATTTTATTTTGTAGGGTTTAGCTACAGAAACATCTTATGCAATTGTGTTAACGCAAATCAATGATTAGCAAGTTGAAGCACCCATATCCTTCTTCAGTTATAATTTACAAGGTGTTGGACTTAACTATTTTGAAGTAGAAAAATAAGATTTTGCTCTGTTTCAATCTATTAAACACTTTAGGCCATTCCTCCTAAAAACACATACCAGAGTAATAGTCCCATTCTCTGCAGTGAGACAATTGCTAGTACAAAGGGAAGTAGGAGAGAAGAGAGCCAACTGGGTTACAACATTACAAGAGTGTGATTTAGATATTAAACCAACGAAAATTGTAAGAGGACAAGGTTTTTGAAGGTTATTAGTAGGAGATTATAATATTCTAGAACATGAAAATTTAGATAATGCTCTTCAAGTAAACGAGATAAGTATGATGAATTCTGAATCTCAGTATGCAGATATGGTCTTTTATTTGAAAAATGGATATGCTCCTCTTAGTTTCAGTTACAAAAACAAACATGCCTTAAGATTAAAAGAAAAACACTTCGAAATCATTGATGATGTGTTATTTAGAAGGAATTATGATTCGATTCTGTTAAGATGCCTTGAAAAAACTGAAGCACAAAAGGTTTTGCAGGAATTACATGATGGTCCAGCAGCTGGACATTTTGGAGGTGATACAACAGCTCACAAGATAATACATGCTGGATATTATTGGCCCACTTTATTTAAATATGTCCATGACTATGTAAGGAAATGAAAAATATGCCAAACTGCTAGTGGGAGACAAAGGAAACCAGCCTTTCATTTACAACTAGTGAACATTGAAAAACCATTTGAACAATGGGGGCTGGATATCATAGGAGAGATTGTTCCACCTTCTTCCAAGCAGCACAGATACATCCTTACAGCCATGGATTACTTCACGAAGTGGGTAGAAACAATTCCTTTGAAGGTAGCCAATTTTGATGCAACCATTGAGTTCATTGATCAATTCATCATTACTAGTTTGGTGTTCCCAATGCCCTCATTTTTGACAATGTATCTATTTTTTCTGGAAATACCATGCTTGAATTTTCTTTTAAGGGAGGATTTAAATTAAAGTATTCTGCAAGCTACCACCCGCAAGGTAATGGTTTGGCAGAATCAACTAATAAGAATCTCATTAAGATTATTAAAATAATTGTTGATCAGAATCAAAAGAATTGGCACAAGTCTTTGATATTTGCATTATGGGTAGACCACATAACTTAGAAGGCCTCAATAGGTACTTCTCCATTCAACTTAGTGTATGCAAAAGAAATTGTAATACCAACAAACTTAGCACTCCCATCTCTGGCCCTAGTACAACTTATTGAAGAAAATCCCTCGTCCTCTATTCAATTAAGATATGATAAAATCCTTAAATTAGAGGAGGAAATGGAAAAAGCCAAAATCACACATGCAAAACATCAATAGGTCATTAAATCTTCTTTTGATGAAAATTCTACCCAAAAATTTTACAAATCGGTGATCTTGTTTTGAAATGGGACAAAGTGCACGAAGACAAAGGCAAACATACCAAATTTCAAAAGGTGTGGCTTGGACCATTTCAAATCATTGAGAAGATAGGCTCATCAACGTTCATATTGAAAGACCTATCAAGAAAGAGAGATTCTCTTCCTGTCGATGGGCTTATCTTGAAGAAATTCTTTACTTAAGGAGGTAACCCCTTCTTACCTATAAAT
Source organism: Pinus taeda (assembly GCA_000404065.3). Taxonomy (NCBI): domain Eukaryota; kingdom Viridiplantae; phylum Streptophyta; class Pinopsida; order Pinales; family Pinaceae; genus Pinus; species Pinus taeda. The sequence continues at coordinate 481 of APFE031485081.1, read as the reverse complement.
ATTCATTATACAAGTTTGTTTATTTTAAAATTTTATAGTTAATAAGGTTGTAAATAGTCTTCCATTGACCTTTTACCATTGGAAAGTTCTTTAAGATAATATTGTAAATACTTACTTTCAATAGATGGAAACCTTTAAGGAAAAGACTATAATTTTAAAAAGATAGATAAAAATAAAACTCCGAGAACTTCCTTTAGATTTGTAAAATTTTCACAAGCCTTGAAAATAATGTAAATCATTCCAAGTTTTAAAGAGCCGAGAGAGGTTATTTGTAAGAAGTAAAGACTTTTCCGGAATTAGTATCTGCAACTCTAAAATTGTCATCCATAAACTCTTAAGGAGAAAGTCATTCACCCCATCCACTGAGTTTATGATTTTTCAGAGTGTAATTCTAAAATATGTCTGATATAATAGATAAGGGGTCTCATCATGAGCCTACTTACCATGATCATAGGGAACTAATTAAACTGACATTACCAAT
>APFE031485074.1:0-26418 GCA_000404065.3 Pinus taeda | reverse complement strand
AGTATTAAACGCATTCAGATGCTCTGTCACCGAGTCTCCATCTTTCATCCTCAGGTTATACAGCCTTTTCCGCAGGAACAGTTTATTCACCAGAGACTTAGATTAGTACAAAGTCCCTAACTTGTCCCATAAAGCCTTCGCCGCAGGCTTCCCCTGATACATTCAACAATACTGAGTCTGAGACACACAATCATATTGTGCTCTTTACCTTCCGATCCAACTTCTTCCATTCTTCATCGGTCACTCCTGTTGGTTTAGTACCCGGATCTATCGCGATCCACTGATCTTTATCCACCAACAGATCCTCCATCTTCAGTTTCCACAACTCAAAAGTCTGACCATTGAACTTCTCAATCTCTATCTTTCCGCTACTCGCCATATTCTTTCACCACCAGAGTCGATCTCGCAGATCTCCCACTGAACAGGGTCTAGCATAGGCCCGAGCAAAAACCCTCAGCAACAAAGGCGTCCCCTTGAAGCCAAAACTACTCTGATACCAAATGTAGGTTTTAACCTCGTATAAAAATTACCTGCATACAAATTATAAATCACAGGAAAAATAAGAAAGCAAGAGAATAACACATAAAACACATATACACAGAGATTTCCCACTCGATCCCAAAACTGGGACTACCAGCTTGATTTTTTCATTATGTTCCTTTCAATGTTACAATACATATTTATGCATGCCGAAGCATCCAATACCATGGAGCGAAAATCATCGCGTCCAAAAACATGGACCGAAAACCATAGGTAGGTTCGCCCAACCTAATATAGGGTCCAAAAAAAATTTTCCCGGGGCGCTGCCCTGGACCCCGTAGAGGGGGCCTACCTGCCCCTCTCAAACCCCCTGGATAGGGGGGACTACCGCCCTCCCTGTGACCCCCCCATTGCGCAATCGGCACAACGAAGGGGGGGCTCCGCCCCCCCTCTAAGCCCCCGGTTCACTACGTAGGTTAGTCATGGAAAGAATATAACACAACCCCTAACGGTCTCATGGAATTCATACTGATGACAAGGTCCACCTGTCTCATGCCTAACCTCTAAATATAACACAACCCAACATATACCCCAACCCGTGCATGCTAAGAATAATCCAAGAAGTATGCAGGTCTCCTAAGAAAAGGAACTGAGCTAATCTAGCTCGAAATAAGAAAAAGCATAGCCAATCTAATTTGCAAAAAGAAAATCACTACTCACAAAGTAGTTCAAGAAACAAATGAAATCCTTCAACAAAATATTGGCTTGGAAAATGGATTCTTGATTTGAAGAATGGAGGGAAAATATGTTTTACAAAATATTTATCCCTCTTGCGCATATAATTTCCAAACCCATAATCCCTTGGGCAGTACTCATATGTATAGTGTGACAACATTCTCTCTTCCGTCTATGAGAATAAGGGGGGATTAATCATGAGCCTTAATTTGGTTCTAGTTTTGAAATGTAAGTATTAGTAAGAAACCCGATTAACGAAAGGCAATATGGCAGTTATGGTGCATTTGTTGACCAAAGAAAGTTTCTAGGTCCTTTGCATTAAGTTAATTTCATTGACATAAAAAGGGAAGAGTTGGGGGTGTGGAGGTTTGGGTGGCTGAACCCTAGTTTCTTGGCCCTCTGGTTCATGTCTCTTTCCTTTGGTGTTGTCAAGGTATACACCCCTTTTTGGTGATGTCGACGTCTTTTTGTTGGGGCTATCTCTGTGGTAGGTTTGGATGCTCTGTTTCAGTATTTTGTGTGTGTTGTTTTGGCTTTTGGTGCGTTTGTCGGTGTCTTCGCTACCATCGCTCTTCTCTAGGCCAAGTTTTTTAACATGGTTTCATTTGGGTTTGTCATCGCTCTGCCTCCAATCATCATAGTTTTTGTCTTTCTCAAGGGACATTTGTACTATTTTTTTCTTGGTTGTCAATGTGAGCTTTTCATTGGTCTTTGATGCCTATTTTATTTTGTTTGAGGCCTAGTTTTGGGGGTTTTCTCATGGGATATCAGGGTGGCCTATGCCCTGTTATAGTTTTTCTAAGATTTCATGCAATGTTTGCTTGGCTCTTTTTACCTCCTTTGTTAGCCATTTTTTGTGGCATAGGTATCTTTCCCTATTCTTTCTTTTCTTATTAGTCATGACGCATTATTTATCAAATGCAGTCAACATATGAAAAATGTAACTTTGTTCTCCTTTTGGATGAATAAAATTAGAGGTTTCTTTTCTCCTAGAAAAAAAGTTAATTTCATTAACATGGTGAGGACATATATTACTTATTACTAATTTCACATCTTCCCATTTCCTAAGAAATCAATTATAGTCTGTAGTTGGTGGCTTCCTAGAATAAAGCTGAATGTGTTACTACTCTTCCTACCACCTTTGGTTGTTCTTTATTGCATGTCCACCATTTGATGGTCTCCTTTGTCTCCTACATCTCATTCTTGTCTTCATTGTTTCCTTGTTTGGATTTCCTTTTCATTTTTCTTGTGTTTTGTTATTTCTACTTGTGTACTATGACTCTTAAGTGTTTTTGTTTTTAAATACTTGTTGAAAACAAACATTATAATTTGAGTTTTGAAAGGAATTCTATAATTAGAAGAGGAGATAAGCTCAATAATTAGGAAATGTTCCATTGTTTAGTTCAGAGTGTATGATAATGAAGTATATATGTGTAGCTTATGCCAACAACAATATAATTTTTATGAATAATGGTCATCAAAAATTGGTGGTATAGCTTTAAATTTTCAAGTGATAAAATTATGGGCACCAATTGATGTGTGAAACTAAAAATGGGATCAATAATGGCACATCACTAGGTCACATTGATATTGATAAGACATTGGATACTAGTAAAGACACTATGATGAATGGCATGCAATAGAAAGTTGTGAAAGTAAATTAATCCACCACACGAAAATATTGCACTTAAATTGATCCTTTCTCAAAGTTACTAGAAACTTGGAAAACATGACTTTCCCTCCCTTTATGGTTGTGTCAATAGATTTTTTCATTGTAATTGCACTCTTTGATGGAGTGATTCATGTCATGGTTCATGAATGTTTCCTGAATACAAGCACACTAAACCCAAATCATTCAACTCTCTATCTAAAATAGGGGTTGAGGCTCTTAAAACTAGGGCATGCAGTCCCCCATACTCATTGGTTGTGGATATGAGGGTGGAGCTTCTAACCTAAGGTGAGGTAATACTCTCCCACAACTCATTTCCTAATATATAAGAGCATAATTCATCTTCCACTTCTTCCCAATTTCTTCTTATCTTTCCAAATGACCATGGCCACCATTTCAGCTTTTCCCTAGCCTACCCAATAGATGCTCTAAGCTTGGTGTAGCCTATACATGGTGGCTTGACATCTTCGGAAAAACTTTGTGGATTTAGTGAAGGTGACCATACTAATGGGTAAAATTTTAGCTATTTGGGACTCTCCGAGGACAAAGAATAAAATATTCTGGAGACTAGGGGATAATGTACTAGATAGAGATCTTGATTTATGAGTATGTCATTGTCTAAAACTCCTAGTCCTCATTTATTTCAATGTATGTTATTCACCTAGGGGAATCTACTCCCTAAATCACTTAACTTATTTGAATCTTACCTCAAGCCTAGCAAAAGGATTTGATTTTTTGGTTGTCCACCTAAAAAAAATTTCTCACTATGATTATATCATCAGTTCAAGTGTTTCTAAATTTTTTGATGCTTTAAATAAATGACTTTGTCATGGGAGATAGCTTGAATGAATGAAAACCAAGTGATGTCTTGTCATAGGTTCATTTTTCAGTCTCAAGGTTAACTAATTTATGTGAGGCCCGCAATGGTAGTTTGTATGGAAATGAATGTAAGGAAAATTTGAGCCTAGGATACATGATCTAGCCAAACACCATGAAATATGAGATAGAGAGGGAGGTATCACATCATCGATAAGTTAAATTGCATGAGAGATGATGTTACACTACCAAATTGTAGGGACTAGTGTTGGAGGATCAATACATCAAATAGTGAAGGAAAAATAGAAGCCATCATTATGGATAAAGATGTTCCAATCACAAGGGGAAGCATTTACCATACATGTGAACGACTAGTGGGAAATTGAGGATTGGAGTATTGGGACAACATAGTTAGAGCGATGACATTTAGTCCAACAACAAAATTTTGAAAATGAAAACTTTAGTGACCCTACACATGGATGGCTAGCAAGATAATTGGGAGGAAAATGTTTTTGTTCACTAATGGGAGATGAAGCAGGGAGTGCTGATGTTAGAGTGAATAACAAATTTCGATGTGTCAAGGAGTTATTTTAGCATAACAATGAGATCAATGTTAGGGTGTTGGACGGAAACATATATATTCTGTTGAAAAATATTGATAATTTCATTAATTCCATCTATACATGTAGATGGTTGGTGAGGAGTAGAGACAAGAAGTGTCCTGACATAATCATTCATACCAGTGATGGACTGCTGAATAATTGATCCAAAATAGATCATTATATCTTTTTTCATCCATATCAATGCTTTCAAAGTAGAAAAATTAAAGGAATCAACTCACATGACCATTTTAATCTGTGAGGCCTAGTTTGAAAAAAATGGGTTTGAAACCTTCCTGAAGTAGTTTGGGGCATCAAATAACAATTTTTGGGAGTAGAACTTTATTAGTTAAACACACCTCCTTTACAAATATATATTTCGAATAGTGCACGAATAGCCTCAATCAGAGTTTATATGAACAAGAGGATGCCATGTCAAAACCCATTATTTCATGGAAAAGGGGCTAGTCACATGATCAAGATGAAGATGAAAATATAAGAGTCGTATTGTAACTCTAGTTAAGAGTTGAAGGACTTAAATGTAACCACTAGTACACTATCAACTTATGTTATATCTGGGCCACCAGGAGGAAAAGGGATTATATTTTATTTGAGTGCATTTTGTTTTATAAATGACCAAAGTAGTGATGCAAGAGCATCTATACCTAGCCAACAATGTGATGGTGTGTTCTCTTGTTATGGCTAATGAGGATTTGGAGGAAAGATTGGTTACTTAATATTTATTAATTGCAAATTATGTAAATAGTTATTTGTTTCCAAATTCTGAACAGAAAAGGGAATAAGTGGCAAGTTGATCCTGTCTGCATGGAGATCAAGCCAAGTAGTTTAGATTATTCAGCTATGATAGAATTGATTCCTAAATATATAGTAAATTCCTTCATTTGTGGAAGGAGAATGTTAGATAGGACATTTATTTATTTCCCTTTCTTTTCTGAAAGAGGATTAGGGAGAGGATTTGAGAGAGGAAGAGAGGAAGTAGAGAGAAAGAGTGAGGAAAATGTAGTGTAAATCAGGCCATCAAGGGCCAATGGAAAATCTCTATTTTATTCACATATTCTTTTATTTATAGAAATGATAGTGTGCTAGCTAACTGTGTTGAAATTCATGGGTTTTGTGTTCACCTAGAATTGGTTAAGATTTTGATGGGCAAAGGCCTGTGTTAAATAGTTTTATTTCTAATTTCTTATTTGTACAATAGGCATTTCACTTGATTTCTGTTCTTAAAGAAAAATCGGATGGGTGACATTGGAACAATCAGATTCCTGGAAATTTGTAGATCGAGTCCAGAACCTTGGGATGGAGATAAATCCAGAGAAGCACAGTGAAAACATGATGTTTTAGTGATGCACTGTGTTTTCTCAAAGGAAGGGGATTTTCCTCTCTGCACTGTGATTTTTCGTAAGGTATTGTATTTTACATAGAAAATGGGCTCTATACATAAATGGGGTTATCAGTTGAGCGTTCTGCATTGCCTTCAAAGATCATTTTTTGCATTGAGGTCATAACCCTCATCGTAGATATCAAGTTTAGTTTGAACATTTATTGCATATCGGCAAAGGTAGTAGGTTGCGATCAGCCAAAATTGCGATCCGAGATCGCAATTGGCTGAACTGTGAGGACCAATTTATCGGCGATATTACAATGACCCGATGATATTGGATGCAATATGGAAATGCGATGCAATATGGAAATGCAATGAGATGTGCGATGCGATATAGAAATGTGATGCGATGTGCGATGTGATAATAAATCACATAGTTAGTGTTGATTATCATATTGATGAAGGATTGCGAAAGGTACATGTGAAGGAGCATCAGACTTATAAAGCAGTCATATGAAGAATGAAGGGAAGATATGTTAGCGGAAGGCATAAAGTTCGAAAGGTCTACAATATTTACTTTTAAAATTAGTTTCTAAAGTGGTTTTAAATAAAAGTTGGAATGAATTCTGAATGCAGTGGAAAAAAAATGGAAAGAAGACTAGGTTTGGGAGAGGTTTCCCAAGCGCGTGTCCCTAGAGATAAGGTATTTTGGGTGTAGCAGCCATATGGTTGCATTATTTGGTATTAGAGAAAGGATGTTATTGCTTATGGAGATTTATGATCACAAAGATATGAAAGTTCACAGCAGTTGAATGAATGACAAAGTTTGGCACAAGACTACAACAGTGATACTGTAGGAAGAAATTTTGGAAGTTCTTAGAAATTGTAGTAGAACCTCATTCCAGCTGAGCCTTGGAATAGATAGGGATAGAGGAGTCCTTAAGAGAAGTTAGTGTAGCAACCAGAGAGAGAGCAAGATTGGTCAGTACAAGGTCTAAAGAAAACAGGACTTGGAAACTAGGCAGAGGAGAAGCTTGGTAAGAAGATGAACGTGGAAGGAAGTTGACTGGTTGCTGGTGTAGAAGCTCACACAGAAGAGAATATGGCTATGGAAAGTCATATGGAAGGTTTAGAAGAAGGCTACAAGATGAAGGAAAAGGGTGCTAAAACAATCTGCAGGAAATAGATGAGTCAAGTGGAGCTTGACAAAGAGATGGTTGAGATAAGAGAAGAACTCGATGTGTTAACAATGCTACTAGAGGAAAACCAAAGACAAGGTTGGGTCTTGAAGAAAAAAACAGTGAAGTGGCCTAAGTTATAGAGAAGGCTACGATAGAGACAAGTGAAGTGGTTGATGGAAAACCTCAGAGAAGCAAAGTCAGAAATGAAAGTTTTCTTTTGTGAACTAGAACATGGTGAAATTTTGGGTGAAGAGGATAATGAGAGATCATCTGAAGATCTCATGGACTATTGGAATAGTTCAAAACAATTTGAAGATATGTTGACAACACAAGAAGATGAGGCTATGAAGCCTTGGGATTTTAAATCTCATAGTTTGTGTATGTTTGGAGGATGTGCAGAAGATGATGCACAGTCTGATGAAACTATCACAAAAATGAATAAAGATCTTGAGGTGAATTATGATGAAGAATGCCTTTTAGAGGAGGAAGGTGTTATTTTATTGCAGTAGAAAGAACTCATTGATGAATTCATGTTTGGTGTAAGACAGTCAGTTGAACTTTTTATGTACCAAAAGCATAATGAAAATGCCATAGCGGTATTCCATGGAGGTAAACAAATGAATTTTTTTAATGAAATTGATGAAAGAATTTTGCAATGTGATGGTATATAAAACAAGATAACTGAGGAGGATTGCCAGAAAAAGAATGAAGTTGAGAATGAAGGTTGTGATAAAATGTTGAAAAGATTTCACATGGAAATAGAGTCCTTGGAAAGATTTCTCAAGGAACCTTAAGGAGAAACGAATCTTTCAGAACTTGATAAAGAAGAGATTGTGGTTACCATGCATGATAAGGATGAAATGTATCAAACGTTTATAGAGTTAAGTAAATGTTTAGACTCTTCAATTAATAATGTGGATGTAGGTATGGAAGACAACATTAATAAATATGATACTAAAATTAGAGAAATTGAACAAAGATTATTTGAAAATGAGATGCAAGATCAAGAACAACAAAAAAGCTACGTCCTTAGAGACATGAAGGAAACAAAAGTATTAATCCAACAGGATTAATATGGAATAAACCAACAATTTAAAAGAGATGATCAAGAACATGAGAGTAAATTTGAGGAAGGCATTAGATTGCGGGAGTATAGCAATTGGAAACATAATGAAGAGCGTGAGATCCATCTGGCAGTAATAAGGGTAGAAGTAGATATATTAATGGAGTGGCTACAAAGAAAAATAAATGAAGACTGAAGATACAGGTGGAGAATGAAGAAACAGGCCAAGTGGAAGCTATTGCAATAGAAGTGGAATGGCAAGCTGATAAATGAGTTCAGAGAACTTGAACAAATTCATATTGATTTGTTAGAGAAGGAGAGACTAAAAGGAATGGAGTCACAACAAAGATGATCTACTGAAATCCAGAAGATCTATGATGGGAGATTGGTGCTTGAAGCATCAAAAGAGGATGAAGGGTCTTGTATTTTAAAATTGATAATTGTTGTGTGCTTGTAGGTCATGTAAACTTGGGGAAAAACAAGCAGTTATTGGAAATTTTCATATCAATAGGTGAACATATGACTGGTTGTGGTCATGTAGGTAGTTTAGATAAGAGAGATGGAAGACATTCTTGTGACATTATCATGCAATCAGGAAGGAAGATGACTACCCATAGTCATATGAAGAATAGAGAGAAAAGTTACAGTCAAGTGAAGGAAGATGTCCAATCGGATGACATCCAAAGGATAAGTCAAAAGGAGGATGACAAAGGAATTATTGAGATCAAATAAATGTTTGGAAAGGTAGAGATCCATTCATATGAATATGGAACAAATTCCAGTTTTCTTAGAAAAACTGATGAAGCTAATACAAAGCTAATGGAGAATCTTGTGGTGTATTCAGGAAGTGAAATTCAAAAGGAAGAATTGGTGATGAAATTATTTGAGGAGACATTAGTGTCTCATAGTTTTGAAACTAATATTTTGTGTGTGAATGCAAGATACACTAAAGAAAGACAACTGCTTAATGTTGTCATAGAGGAAATGAAAAGCAAATATGTGTTTTTTCAGAAGATAGAAGAAAGAAATTCACATAATCTCATGATGCAGGGGAAAGGGCAGTTGTTAAACACGGCTGTAGTGAATTATGTAGATATTGGACAACTATTGAGGACTTAAGCCAAAGGAGAGTAGCTACTAAAGGTTGATGTAGAAGGTAAATAGTTACTGAAGGTTGTTGACCTTGAAGACAGTCGTAGTAAAGAAGGACTGCTAATAGTTGTTGCAGACAATGAAGTTAGTGAGACAATGCAGAGCTTTTGGGAGAAATTCCAAGTGAGATGATGGATTTGTGGCATGAGTTAAGTCTTTTGGAAAGAAGGCTAGAAAACCAAAGAATAAGTGTTTAGACTGTAAAAAAATAACTGAATGAGAATGAAGAAGTTGTTATGGATGAAAAATGTGGAAAAGAATTTGTCGAAAATGTTTGCATATGGAGAAAACAGGATAAATCATTTGTGCTTAATGAATTGATTGATTCTGGTGAAGATTTATATGCAAGAACAAGGCAATGTGAAGTGAATTTGAAACAAGGAATTGATTCTGAAGATTGGGTCGAAGTAAAGAGGCATGAGATCAGAATGTCTCATAAATATGGAATGATGTTGAATTCACAGTATGGAGTTGTTGAACTAAAGATAGGTTCAAGGGATCATAGTAATATGAATACTATTGTAAAACAAGGAATTGTAGTAAGAAGTGATGAATCCATGAATGCGAGACTAGATGAAGGAACTGGAATTATTGCAGGGCATCAATGGAGAAGGCATTTGTATGTCTTAAACATGTATATGGGAAGATATTGGCACATGGATAATAATGTTCTTATGCAATAACACATCCAGTTGTAGGAGAATAGTATTCATCATCAGAGAAGTGAATTGGACAAAGAAATTGATGAGTTGTGGAGATTCATACAACATCATTCCAATAGTATATATAGATGACAAAAGAAGAAAGGAAGATTGGCTGGAAAGAATGGTGCAGGTGAATGTAATGGTAAACTGCAAAATAAGGTGTGGAAGCCTCGTGAGCTTAAACCAACAATGAATTGTGATGATAAGTGAAGAGAAGTAAGGTATATGAAAAAGAAAAGAAATAATTTGAGATATTTGATTAAGTAGGTGAAGCATTTCGGAAGAGAAGCATCGAGTATCTATATGGATGAATAATGTAGAGCTGAAAGTTACAGGTTTTACAATGGCACAATCAATGAACTGGGTTTTAAGACTTTTTATCCCTGTGAGTCTGATGTAGGAGTATCTAGACCTAGCTAGCAATGTGATGGTGTGTTCACATGTTGTGGCTACTGAGGATTTGGAGGAAAGATTAGTTACTTAATTTTTTTTAATTGGAAATTATGTAAATAGTTATTTTTTGCCAAATTTTGAACAAAAAAGGGAATAAGCAGCAAGTTGATACTCCCCGCGTGGCAAGCTAAGTAGTTTAGATTATTCAGCTAGGATAGAATTGATTTCAAAATATATAGTAAATTCCTTCATTTGTGGAAGGAGATTGTTAGATAGGACATATATGTATTTCCATTTCTTTTCTGAAAAGGGATTAGAGAGAGGATTCGAGAGAGGAAGAGAGGAAGTAGAGAGCAAGAGTGAGGAAAATGTAGAGTAAATCAGGCCATCAAGGGTTGATGGAAAATCTCTATTTTATTCACATATTATTTTATTTATAGAAATGCTTGTGTGCTAGCTAACTGTGTTGAAATTCATGGGTTTTTTGTTCACCCAGAATTGGTTAATATTGTGATGGGTGAAGGCTTGTGTTAAATAGTTTTATTTCTAGTTTCTTATTTGTACAATAGGCATTTCACCTGATTTCAGTTCTTAAAGAAAAATCAGATGGGTGACATCAAAACAGTCATATTCCTGGAAACGAACTTCATAAATGAATTTGCAGATCGAGGCCAGAACCCTGGGATGGACAGGAATCCAGAGAAGCATAGTGGAAATATGAAGTTTTAGTGATGCACTATGATTTCTCAAAGGAAGGGGCTTTTCCTCTCGGCACTGTGATTTTTTGTAAGGTATTGTATTTTACATAGAAAATGGGCTTTATACATAAATGTGGTTATCAGTTGAGCACTACAGATTACCTTTAAAGATCGTATTTTGCATTGACCTCAGAACCTTCATCGTAGATCACAATTTGAGTTTGAACCTTTATCGCATATCGACAAAGGGAGCGGGATTGCGATCAGCTGAAATTGCAATTCGAGATCGCGATCTGTCGAATTGCAATGACCAATTTATCAGCGATATTGTGATGACCTGGTGATATGTGAGGCGATATAGAAATGTGATGTGATGTGCAATGCGATATGGAAATGCGATGCGATGTACGATGTGATATATAAATGCGATGCAATGTGTGATGCGAGATGGAGATGCAATGTGATGTGCGATGGGATATGGATTTGTGATGCGATAAGAAATCGCATAGTTAGTGTTGATTATCATATTGATGAAGGATTGTGAAAGGCACATGTGAAGGAGCATCGGACTTATAAAGCGGTCATATGAAGAAGGATTGAAAGAGATGTTAGCTGAAGGCGTAAAGTTCGAAAGGTCTCCAAGATTTACTTTTAAAATTAATTTCTAAAGTGGTTTTAAATAAAATTCAAAATGAAGTTTGATCGTAGCAAAAAAAATGGAATGAAGACTAGGTTTGGGAGAGGTTTCCCATGTGCATGTTGCTAGAGATAAGAAATTTTGGGTGTAGCGGCCATATGGTTGCATTAAGTAGCTAAGAGTGGATAGGGATAGAGAAAATAGAAAGGTTTTATGCATTGTAGTGTCCCACACACCACAAGTCTCACTTCTTTATACTTGCATCCATTTTCCATTCAAATAAAGAGGGAAAATCAACGTCACCTTCCAATTAGGATTTCTTCTGAAAGGGTTTCTCAGGTTATATCTTGCATCAATTGTGGTTTCTAAGTTTTATTTCACTATTCTATATTTTCTACATATTTTTTCTATTTCATGCATAAGCATAACACAATAATTTAATAAATCTAGAAATCTAAAGAGAAATTAACCATCATAGTGTAGATTTCAAAATTTAAGTACAATTTCATTAGATCTATTGTAATGAACTATTCAGTGGAATATCCATGGAAATATACATATTATATTGGTATCAAAGCATGTATCTTTGGATATACTATGGGAATTTATTGGGGATCTAGATTGCTAAACCAAAAGTCATAAAGCCCTAGCAATGGTTAATGATTTTTTCAATAGCCCTCAAGATCCCCTAGAGGAGGGGCTTGCGTAATTGGAAGCAGAATTCATAAATATAAATCATAATTTGAGCCTACTCATTGCAACCTTGATCAATAAGCTTGGGTTATTCAAAGAAGATGGAGGTTCTAATGCAGAGATCATGCTGAAAGGGAATTGACACATCAAGAAGAACTAGAAAGGGCGTCTAAGAAAGAACCCAGAAAGGATCAGCCTAGCTAGAGTAGTATGAACCATTCATAGTCCTTATTCTAAATGAAAGTGGAGGTAAACATCAATTCATATCAATGTGAGATTGATTCTTGGAAGCTAAATCACTAGTTGCAAAAATTGGAAGTTTATTTTAGTATTCATCATATAGAGGAAAAACAAAAGATTGTGTTTTCTTAGTTCAAATTAAAGGACCCTCCGCTCACTTGGTAAGAAATCTATATGGAGACCTTGAGGTTGGAGGGAGACCCACTAGTAGTTAATTGGGAGGATTCCAAAACCCTTATAAACCCATAATTTCACCCTATTGGGTATGTAGAGTAGCATTGGATCCAATGCCATTACTTTAGGCACAGACAACATAATAGTGTACAAGAGTATACCATAGAATTTAGAAACATTTCCATAATGTTTGGTATCTCCCAAAATAGCCCAAAGATACTCCTTAAGCATTTGGGGGGGTCTATAGAGCCATTTGTGGAAGCAAGTGATGTATTTCAAGCCCATATTGGTGGATGAGGCCTCTGCTTGTGAAAAACACCTATAGAATATAGGCCAAAAGAAAGGTAATTCAAGTGGATCCAAGAAGAAAGAGCACCAAGAGGCTTCTACGTAGGGTAATAAGAAGTGGAAATGGGGAAAGTACCAAAATACAATAGCCACAACACACTATTGCAAAGATTTCTACAACCATTGTAACATTGGTGGTCATACAAAGGATAAGTGTTGGAAGTTGTATCATAAGCTCAACCCAAAGAAAAATAAGAAATATACTAAGAATAAAAATTTCAAGGCCATATATTGGAATACTCAAGTGAAAATAAACTTGGGCATGTACGAGAAGATTTTTTGTGCATCAATGCAAAAAGAGGTGAATTTGAGTAGCCTTTAGCAAAAATAAGAGAACAAAAAGATCACACTCTTCAATATATATATACAGGCTACGTAGATAAAAATTGATGCTCTCTTCAACTCAAGATCATAGGGAAATCTCATTGCAAAGAATTTGGTCAACAAATTGGGACTTGAGTTTCATGATCATCCAAGCCCATATCCATTGGGGTAGGTAAACAAGGATGAAAAATTAAATGTAACCAAACATTGTAAAATCAAATTTTCTATCAGTGCTAAATTTGGAGATGAAGTATAACTAGAGTTAGTTCCCATTGATGTATGTGGAGTGGTGTTTAGGAGTCCCAATATGTACATGGTGTTTAGGAGTGCCTATATGTACATGCGAGTTGTAATTTTCATGCAGAGATCCAACCAATACCACCTTGTCAATGATGAAAAATACTTCACCATTAAGGCGCATCGGGGCAAGTCCAAAATTTCACTGGTAAGTTGCAAGCAAGTTAAGAAATTGATGAATTCTAGAAAAATGTATTGTTTGCTATGTTTAAGATAAAATTAGTCTGTGTGAGAGTTAGTGGGCACAAATTCATCATTAAAGGGGTGTACTAAGGACCAAAAATAACAACTCGAAGAGTTATTGAAAGCATACATGAATGCATTCTAGTATCCTAAAGGGTACATCCTAAGAGAGAAGTGAAGCATGAGATCTAGCGATTATTGGACTTGTCATTGCCAAACATTGGGTTGTACATAGAATTTATTATAGAATCAAGTGAGGTGAAGAAGCAATTGCAACGACTATGGGAACAAGGTGTAACCAAGTAACTCACCATGTGGGTCACCCATAATCATTGTGGCAAAGAAGGATGGGACTTAGAAAATGTGTATTCAATATAGGTAATTAAACAAAATTATGCTCAAAATCTGGTACCCCATGCTTGGGATAGATGATCTACTATATTAGTTTTAGAAATCCTTATCTATATTGGAGCAATCATGGTTGACTAGCTAGATTGTATATATATGGTGATAATGAGTTGCTTGAGTGATGTAGTTACAACCTTCTTAGTGAATTGCAGGCTTTCTTATATGCTTAAGACCGGTGCTATGAAAATCACTTAGGACAAACATGTTATCTCATAAGTTCTCATCTTTCTTATATGTTTATGAGTCTAGGTAGTTCACTACCATAACCATGATAGTGAGTTAACTTACTTATTAGGAGTTCAAGTTATATGTTGTATGTTACATGAATTTCTAGATAGAGTTGAGGGTTACTTACTTTATGAACATTATGTTGTGATGCATTCTATGAGTTTATGCATACTTGTATCCTGTTGTGGTATCTTGACATTCAGTGATTAAAGCTGGTATCTACCTTCCTCGTGCAATCTAGCCTTTGGAGCAATTTCCTTTCTTTTACCTAGAACCTACGGAAGATAAGTTGTATTGGTACCTTTGAGCTCTTTTCGGCACAATTTAGTATCTATGATGGTTGGTTTCTTAGTATTTGGCCATTTCCTTAAGAAATTTCGAGTTTGGGAAGTTGCCCTTAGTATTATGGGGATCCTCTAATTCCTCAAACTTCCCCATCCTAATATTAACGATGCTTTCTTTGATGAACATCTTTTTGTGCTATTTGTTAACACACCCTTATTTGTAGATATTGCTAACTATTTGGCTACAAGGAATCTTCCACCACATCTCTCACTCAAATAACAACAAAAAATCATTTGGAAAAGTAGCAATTATTCCAAGATATTATATCACATTTTGCCACACTTAGTATAAGATGCGTGCTTTGGCCTAAACTGATCATTTCGTTTCCCTTTTGTAGACATTTTCCCTTCTACAATCTCTTGAAAAAACATGTGAGTTCACATGTGTGCCCTTTGTTACATCATAATATGAACATGCATGATTCTTATACAAGAAAAAAGTGTTTATACACTAGTATCCTTTATGAAATTATCATATGCCTTCATTTTATACCAAAAAATTTAAAGGTGCATGTTATTGCACATAGTGGGGAGGGTTTTACGGGTTCTATCGAGAGTGAACCTCTTGTATCCCATCCCTAATGACCCAAACTACTTTTTAAGAATATTTAATGATGACATGATTGGAGGAGAACAAAAAGTACCCTTATGTCAACAATTTCTCTCATGTTTCCTTTATTTGCAATCCCCTTAAGATTTTAAGATATTCCTCACATTGGAAACCATTATTTCTTTTATTCCTATTGTTATTCAAGATTTTTAAAAAGACTCATTCTCTTGATCTCTCCTCATCCAAAAGAGGAAGAGTTTGCGATAGAGACATTTAGTGTCCCAAGGTGGAGAGACCTATAGGACAATTCTAAGTAGTTCCTTCAACAAGAACCAATTGTAATCTAAAGCTCATATTGTTGTGAATTATTTTAATAGGAAAATTGTTTCTTTCCATTCCAATTTAGTGCTTTCATAATATAGTGAGATCATGAGTTATTTTGTTGCTTTATTTCATTCAATGCAACTTAGCTCTCATTGAATATATTATTGTCCCATATTCATTTTCTTTATGAAAGTAGGTTGTTTAGGAAAAGCTCAAAGGAAGAGGATTTATAAGGTAAATCTTCCTTAGACTTAGATTTTATGGGTAAAATATTCTATCCTTACACAATAGTTAAGAAATATTTCTATCATTCTTATATATTACAATATTTGTCTTAATTATAACTATTATAACCTCAATTTTAATATTACAAAAATAATAATTTAAATAATAAAACTTGAAAGTGTTATAAACTTTCTATCTTATTTTTAAAATATTTCACTATATTCCAATTAATAATAAAAATTATTTGAGAAAAATATTATTTACCAATATAGATTCATTTTAATTTAGAATCTACCAAACACTAGAGGGATCAAATCTCTCAAGATCCAAATCTCTTTTTGAGTGTAAAACTTGAGAAAAAAAATTTATCTAGAGAAATTTGATTCCTCTAAAGTTTAGTAATTCCAAAGTTAAAAGTGAATTTATAGTGATTCTTTATAATACTACTTATATTTATATAACTTTACCATATCTCTATATAAAATCATTCTTATTTTTAATTTTACTAAATCCCTCATTAAATGTATAATTTTTTTAACATGCTATATATATATTAAATATTGAATTTTTATATGTTTATTAATTTAATTTAAATATAAAGTTGAAACATTATAGTTATAGATGTGAATTATTATTTTATTTATATCACATTTATTTTTTAATAATATTTTTATTCATGAAATTTAATAAGTTTTTATATCCTAATTAATTATATGTTTTGAAATCCCGGATGCAAGTGATTTTAATGCTTAACGGGTCAAGGGCTCGTCATGAGGGCAGGTGTCCGCCCGGACGAGCCACATATAACAGGACGTATAGCATGTGGGCGTGCTGCGTGAGGCATTTAAGTTCGGAGGCGTTGGTTAATGGCAGTCGGGTCCTTTTGGCATTTACTACCCCTCTTGGTAACGGAAAAATGGCGCTACAAAGCCCTGGCCTCTCTGTCATTCTCCCACAGTTTGTGTTTGCTCACGCTCTGGTTCTGAGGGAGGTCATGGTGGCTCAATCTCTGGTTCTGAGGGAGGTTGCAAGGGGTTATTCCTTCCATTGGGACGATTCGGAGGTGTTTGGCATCTCTATCACTCTCCCGCTGACGGGCATAAGGTTCGAGTGCTCGGAGGTGGTGTGTGCTCATTCTTTGGTTCCGAGGGAGGCTGCAACGGTTTATACCTGCTCTTCGCACAATTCAGAGATGCAGCGAGAGATTCTACGATAGTCAAGCCGGCGCGGGATTTCCAGAGGGCAGGCTTCGTCTCAGAGGCAAGCCCCCTCCATCTCCTCCTCAATCGAGGTTTCTTCCGACCGTCGGCGCTCCAGGGGTCGGGGAGTTGGTAGAGGCAGCGCAGTGGAATATCGAGAGATTATGGACAGTGGGCACTTTGAGCATCCCATGGTGAGACATCGTATTCCATGTACTCTGTCAAATTCAACTTTCTTTGTTACAGTTTCAGTGGAGCATTGCAGCAATCCTCGAGGTGAAGATGATGCTATTCATGCTAGCCCTCCGCGGATTCCTGGGTTGGCTCCTACAACAAGTGTGCAAGTTCCCGCCATTGACATGCTGCGCCCTGTTCAAGACAACTTCTCTCCAGACCCTAGGGCAGGCCCAAGTGAACCTATGCAGCGTGACATTCTCACCGAGCCAGATATCCACAAGATTCCCAGATGCAAAGCGGAGGAAGATGTCCACACCACTGATGCTGACTAGTTCGCTCTGCTATTCGACTCAGGTTTCTGAAGAAGGAATTTTTTCACTGTGTGCTCTCACCGCTATCTTATATGTGTCCGGTCTTTGTCCTTATGTAATTCTGTCCCTATCTGTTACAGTGACGGCTATCCATAGTTGTTCCATTCTTCGAATGTATGTTCAGTGTTGGTCTCATGAATGTCGATTTGGTTCAAGTGTCGGTCTTATGTAATTTTGGAGATGATCATTCCTGAGCTTATTGTCCGTCCTTCGACAGGTTTCACAGGGCTACGACTCTGTTGTACCAAAGATGATGTAATTTTTGCCTTTTTTGTAATATAATAGCATAGTCTTATTCAAAAAAAAAAAAAACAAATTATATGTTTTGAAATATCATGATTAAAAATATAAATCAGTATTATTTAAACTTATTTTCGTGTGATATACATATTATAATTTTTCCAAAAAAAATGTTTGTAATTTTATTAATAAAACCAAACCTACATTATTTTTATTATTTCTAATTTTTTATAACTTTTATAAATGAGGCCACATTATGATTTATTATTATTATTATTATTATTATTAAATCAAATGTTCATTTTATAGAGGCACAACATATCTCTCTTACTAAGTTGAAACTTAAATGTTTTCACTCATTTAAGAGCACTAAAACATGTATGCTAGATTGTGCTGATATTTAAATGTTTACACTCATTTATAGACACTACATCTCCCCTACTGACTTGTAAAGCAATGACTCTCAATACCTCTCAACATTATAAAATCTAATATACATTTCTAAATTATATATGCATATTACTAAACCATAGATAATTTTTATAAGTTTAAATCTGAATGATATCCATAAAATAATTCATTTGCCATTTAGAATTAAACATTTCACACATGTCTCAAACTATATATAAATAATTATATAATTTCAAAAAAATTAAATATGTTAACCTAACTATTAAAATAATTATGTAGATACAAATTAACTAACCTAATAAAATGACCATATCCCAAACCATGACAAAATGTGTTAAGTGACCATATCCAAAAACATGGGATAAACTGTGTTTTGTGTGTAAAATCATTATTAATATTAAAGCCAAAAACATGTGATAAAAACATGTGATAAAGTGTGTAAAATCATTATTAATATTAAAAATTGTTTATATGTACAATTATTATTAATATATATCTAGAAAGTCATTACATTCCCTACAATCAAAATGTGAGGATAGATATGTGCTCCATATCTCTCTAAGCAAAGTTTAACATTTCGAGCATCAACAATGTTGTGGCCTATGAAAAAGGTTTACACAATTATTTAAGATGCAAAGATGGTTGTTTTAATTAAAATGGTACAAACTTTTTTGATTAAAAACTACATTGTCTAAAAGGGTGGCTTTAGGGGAAGATTTTGTGCAGCTTCGAAAGAAATAGTTTGTATAGTTTCCAAGAAAGTTTTGGTATGCAATTTGGTAAAGACCTGGTCAAAGTTAGACATACAAAAATCTATGTAGATTTTATTTTTAATAGAATATCTATTTCTCTCCATGATATTTTGTCAATAATTTATCTTGTTCTTAAGTAGTCCCTTAACTTGTTACACATATTGTGAATATATATTGTTCTCCATGATAACTAAATTTATAAGTTTTGAAATTCTAAAATATCTTTCTCAAACAATTTCCAAAATGGAATCCAATATCTGATAGACAAGCTCTCAAATTTGAAAAATCAAATCTTTATCTAAATGAAACTTTTATATTCTTATCTCTTTAGAGATTTCTTAATGCCTTTATGAAACCTATAAAATGGTAAGATGACAAAATCTCAAAGTTTGAAAATCAAATCTTTAACTAAGTAAAACTTTTTTATTCTCTGCTCTTTCGGGATTCCTTAATGCCTTTATGAAACCGATAAAATGGTAGGATGATACACCCTAACAAGCTGAACATGTCATTTCGAAAAGGTAAAATTTTATAAATAAATTTGTTTATGTCATAACCATTTGAATTTTTCTACCATTGTCATTTCAACAAAATTGCATAATCAAATTAGGCCAGCAGATGAAAATAAAAGCTTAAAATCCCATATTAACCGATTTGAAAGAACAGAATTTTCTATGAACAAAAAGTACTCCAAAAAATCCTTAAATCCTTAGATCTAATCTACATCGCCTAAAGAATTGAAACCTATTTGCCAGCTTGGCCCCACACAATTGAACTTATTCTCAGCCTAACACCACCACAATTGAATAGCATTACATCACATGTGACAGATCAAATTAGTTCCTTTTGCATCACCCAGAACTCTAGATGTTCTATGTGAACTTGGTTCTACACACATAGCCATGTACCAGATCTCCCTAGTCCACTAAGTACACAATAATCTAATAAAAGTCACAGCCAATCCAATCCATCATTCATGAGGTAATCACCATGTTAATTTGGGAGGGAAGTACTGCACAAAACAACAAGAGAACAACAACAAGAGAGTCAATTCAGAGTCAAGCTTTCTAGACAAATCAGCTCAATTTGTGCAGACAGATGCAGCTTCAAATGAATTCATATCACAGGAAAGCAAGAGAATGAATGAATACCAATACCAACCTTATCAATGAGTGATTGATAATATGGCTTCACTTCCTCCACATCGACTCTGACCTTACTCTTGCTATATAAGTCATATTTACTGTTCACATGAAATAAACAGTTATCAGAAATACACTTCAAGATTATAACAGTTATGATAAGTAAATGATGAAAATGACCCAATGCTCCGTTTCTTCTTACTTGAATATTTTAAGCCACTCAAGCATCTCCTTATCTTCATCATTCAACAAGTGCATGTACGCACCTTCACGATGCAGAGCTGCAACAAATACACCATCCATCAGATGTGTTATTAGTCCAGTCAAATCAGCATTTTCAGGATTAAAGAGAAAATGAGATATTGTTTTGCTTACGGTAGAAAGAGTGAAATCTTATGATGAAGAGAGCTGCCGGAGGTAATGTTTTGTTATTCATTTTAGCCACCTGTTCCATCCATCGATGAATAAAACAATCAACCATTCTATGTAGACGTGAAATGAAATGATATGTTGGTTTATTTTCTGAAAGTATATTACCAGGTACATGTACTCATCGTGACCCCATGACATAAGAACGTTGTCCAGTCCACATTTTTCAGAGTACACCCCGTATTTTGTGTTGTACTTTGGGTTGTGAAAGTCTGGATTGTCCTTGAAAAACTACACACAACGATATGAAAAGGATTTTAATTATTGATATATTACATGAACTCTGCAATGGACCAATAACAATGTTTCAGAAAAATACCAAGTTGCAAAATGAAGAGAGAAGGCTCATATACATTACCTCGTGGTGAACAATGGTTTCACTGAAAGCGCATCCCAAAGGAAAAGTGTCACCTGTATAAGTTCAGATATGCAAGATTTTCTTTTTTATTAGACATCATTAACAGCCAACCCAGTCCATTGCCAGAAGAATCCAGTATCCGCCAATTATAACTAAAATATCATCCAGGAGTCTTTAGGAAGCTAAATGCATGAGAGATGCAAATGATGGATACATTCCATTTCATTTTACAGTGGGTAATGTTGAATGAGCTCTCACCTACAACTGCCCATTGAGGTTCCCTTCCAAAGTCAGGATGCAGTAGTACCTTGCCCAGATCTGCATGCATTTTTCTCAATCACAATTTCATCTATAACCCAATCACAACTGAACTAGAAGTATAATCTCTATGACATATACTGAAATAGATTGTTGTTCAACGAATCATGCTATTTCTGGCAAAGAATCTCTGTTGGTTTGCTGCACAAGTTAGTATGAATGCAAAGAGTTAGATGGGGTGTAACTCATACCATGGATGAGGCCAGTCAAATGAAGCCACTCTTCATTGGGGTAATCTTTACGAATAGCCTCTGCTGTTTGTAGCAGGTGTTCTATCTGAGGTTCATCGAGGTCAGGGTCACTCTCATCTACTAACTCGTTTAAGAGTTCACAACATTCCCAGATGCTCATAACAGTTTTGTCAAGCTTACCATAATGTTCGCGCTTACTTAATGCCTGCAACCACACAAAAAAGAAAACATCATTGTGGATAACCAAAGTCATGTGTACACCAATGTGGTCGCACAGTTTTGATGTAGTCCAGATATTGTGCCTCAAGCTGTCATATGCAGCAGAGAATTTTCTAGTTCTTTGCCTCTCAGATTGATTTCATTATATAATTATAGTTATACGCTGCAGAATCACTAAGGAGGAGTTTTGCAGTGTAGTAATAATAATTTAATTTTAAGATTATTATTAAGTGCGATATCAGAATTACGAAGTAAGAGTTTTGTAATGTAGTAATAATAAGTTAATTTTAAGATTATTATTAAGTCAGATATCAAATTAGCCCATGAAATTTTTTTATAAAACAAAAAATTAACATCCATCTAACAATTAGAGGTCCCAAAAAACATTCATAGTAAAAAAAATGAAAGTCATAAAAATCTTTATATCGATTGTGGACTCCCGTAATCTTTCGGAATCATCCATACATATCTTTGGGATCCCAAAATCTTTAGAAAATCCGCAATAGACTTAAGCTGCTCAGGCATGAAAGTGGGATCCCAAAATCTTTAGAAAATCCGCAATAGACTTAAGCTGCTCAGGGATGAAAGTGGGCATATTTTTTTCATGGGCATACTTTCAACCAGCAAAGTCTATAGTAACATGGTTTTTATCTGCATTACGAGAACACTTATAATCAAGGGAGACAAAAAGTTACGAGAACACTTATAATTAAGGGAGACATTAGATATGAGAGTGCACAACTTACGTAATCATATGTCTGGTTGATGCGATTAAGTCTGTAAAACTCTTGCACACCAGCCTGCCTCTCGCTTTCGGTTTCATAGCTTCTGTTAGGGCTCAACCATCAGTTTGTCATTCGACGATCTAGCCGGTAAAATGCTCAGATGTGTAAAACACAGAAAAGAAAATTAGCAAGAGTGTGTATGGTTTCAAAACCTGAAATCATGGCCGAAGGCATTGCTGTCTGGTGTAACAAAACCACCATCCAATTGAAGAACGTGGGATTGTGAATGGTCGACTTCGTCCTGGCCTGTTTGTGTTTTGTTGATCTCATTTCCTTGCAGGAGGGGATCTGCAAAAGTGTTTATTTAAAATAGAAAAGAAAAGCATCTTATCAGATTGGTATTCGTGAAATTAATAATTGTGCAGTAAACATATTGATTATGGTAATGATATTAACCTTCACTAAGATTCAACTTTGTTTTATCCAATTTTAAGTATCTAATTTGATTTTAAGAAAGTAAAAATTAATTGGAATTTTTCGCTAATTGTATCACAAAACTAAGAATGAAATGAGGGAATAAAATTTCATTGCATTTCAATAGAAGGTGATGACCTTGAACGATGATTGTCATCTTCAATTGAATTAAGTCTGCAGGAAGCTCTGCTTTGCTTGAAATCTGATTGAATCACTGAAAGGACCTGCAAAGAAATCAATATATCTGTTTGGTCTGAACATATCGTTGACTATTGAATATATCACTTTGAGAATACAGACAATATTAAATAAAGGTGATTTCCTTCATCACTGTTAAATAACACAAATAAAAACTGCAACCAATATAAAGACAAGCAAATGGAGACAGATTTTCAACCATACCACAACTCTGGTTCTAGCAACAGAGGACTGAGAGAGTACAATTTTGGGATGTTGTATATATAGTGGAGAGGGCGTGTTACGTAGAGAATTGTTAAAATTATAATTTCACCAACCGCGCGGACGGGTCAGTAGTCAACGGCGCATAAAACCACACGGTAAATCAAAACCAGCAGGATCATATCGCACCACTTTTGGGTCAAGGTTGTTTCCGTACGATGGTGGTCCGATACTGACAATCTGACACCCATGATGCTGGCCTGACATCAGCAAGAGGCACTTTTCGGAAGGTATCCTTCACCCATCTCACCTCTTCCGATATCATTTTCACCCGTTGATTTACCTCTAGTATTTACCGCCGTCGATTTAAGGAAGTTGCACGATGGTTTAAAGTTCTGTCAGACAAGTCTTCCGATGTGAAAGCTCCGCCGTTGGATTAATGCTGAGTCCCTCCTTCGTCCGATCAAGGAAAGTGCATACGGGCCTGATATAACATTAATATAGTGTGGACCATACGTATTGCCCATCCCCATTGTTAAATGACTGACATTTATTTTGGTAGAGTTTTAATTTTATTTACGGGGATTTAAATACGAATGTATGGGCGTAAATTTTATTTTTATTTTTTTATATATGTTTTAATATAGACCGTTGACCCTATGTTTTGTCATGAAAACAAAACACCCATGGGCATTGTAAAAACACAAGGTAATCACATATGAAAAATGCAGTGACCCTTGCAGCGTAAAAAAACGCACACGGTGAAAATAAAATGAAAATTCGCAGCAGCGAATGAAAAACACAGAGGGCAAATTTTGTATTGCAGGGAATGCACAGAAGTGCATAAATATTTTGGGTCTGTAATGTAAAAGGGATTTTCATGCAGCAGAGTAAAAATGTTGTCTTGGTAATGTAAGAAATGTAAAGATTGCACAGCAGTGCAGGAGGAGAAGTAAAAGAAGAAAACCAGTGGATTGTTTTGTTTCAAATCCATGAGTTGTTTCACACAGGTGAAAAGGTAAATCTGTAACTCCCTGTAAGTTTTGTTTTCACACAGGAGTGAATGTAAATGAAATATTTACACACAGTGGTGTAAAATTTCATAGGAGGCAGAGTAAGTTTTGTGAAAATGTTTTGGTGAATCCCTCTGAGTAAAAGAGGATGAATATGTAAGTGTTTTTGTTTAATGAATAGAAATCATTTTATGGTGGTGGAATACTCTGTGCTCTGTAATTTTTAAAAAAAGACTTCTCTGTGCAAAAGATCGTGGAGCAAAGAAAACAGAGCATTGCCTCTGTGTTTTTATTTTTCTGGTTTTGGTATTTACCCATTGCAAACAAAAATACCCAACAGTGGTATCAGAGCAGACTTAGGCTCTTTGCAGGTGACAAAGAAGCTAAAGGAAGGAGTCTTTTGGTTGCAGCAATCAGCTATTTTTAAATACACAGTCAAGGATTTAAGAGCATAACTAAGGATGCAAAGAATGGCCAGCACAAGCACTGGTATGGGTATGTTTAACACCCAGCTCCCACAGTTCAATGGGAAGAACTATGACTACTGGGCAATAACTATGAAAGCCCTGTTTGCATCTCAAGATTTATGGGAAATAGTTGAAGATGGTTTTGATGAACCAACAGATGAAAATGGGTTTAATAGTCTAACTCCAGCAGAGAAGGATCTGCTGAAGAGCAATAGGAAGAAGGACTCAAAAGCCCGTGTGTTGTTGTATCTAGCAGTAGACCAGAGTGTGTTTCCAAGGTTAGCAGCAGCTGAGACATCCAATGAGGCATGGGAGACCCTCAAGACAGCCTACCAAGGCATAGAGAAAGTGAGGACAGCAAAACTACAGTTGCTGAGGAGAGATTTTGAGAATCTCAACATGAATGAGTTAGACAACATTGACTCATTCTTCACACTTGTAATTGGTTTGGTTACACAGATGAGGACTCATGGAGAAACCATTGAAGATAGGAGGATTGTGGAGAAAATACTGAGGGTCTTACCCTCAAAGTTTGATGCTATTGTCACCACCATTGAAGAGACCAAGGATCTCTCAAGCTTTTCAGTTGATGAGCTGCATGCATCACTGATAACACATGAGCAGAGATTGAGTAGGAATCAGAACTCATCTCTAGAGCAAGCCTTCAAGACTCAGATGTCCTTTGGAAGAGGAAGAGGTCAAGGCAGAGGAAACAAGAGAGGAAGAGGCAGAAGCTAGAACAGAGGAGGAAGGAACAGTCCAGCAAATGCTCAAGGAAGAGGCAGCAATTCAAATCAGAACCAAGGCCAAGGCAGCAGCCAACAAAGAGAACAACATCATGCTCAAGGACAAAGGTATGAAAAATCCAATGTCCAATGCTATTATTGTAAAAAATATGGGCATTATGCCAGTGAATGTAGGAAGAAGCAGCATGATATGAGTAATAGACAAAATGCAAATGTTACTAGAGAGAACATCAGCCAAACTAATGTGTTGTTAGCTTGTAACATGGCTGAAACAAATAGTGAAGACATATGGTTTTTAGACTCAGGTTGCAGCAACCATATGACAGGAAATATAGCTCTCTTTTCTGCCCTAGATAAAAATATGAAATCAGAAGTCACACTAGGAACTGATAGCAAAATTTCTGTTATGGGAAAAGGGGAGGTAAAAATATCTACAAAGCAAGGAGAAAGGAAAACCATAGCAGATGTCTATTATGTCCCCGGAATGAGATGTAACCTCTTGAGTATTGGACAACTTGTTCAAAAGGGTTACAATTTTTTCTTTGTGAATGATGTGTACCATCATGGATATAGCACCCAGTAAACGATGCATTGCTGAAGTGAAGATGACAAGGAACAGGATGTTCCCTCTCAGGATCAGGGCAGATTTGAAAAACAAAAATGAAATTGCAGCAGTGACCCAAGAGGCCTTCCAAAGCGTGCCAAAGGATGAGAATTGGTTGTGGAACTTGAGATTTGGACATCTCAATTTTGGTGGTCTAAACTTGTTGAGCAGAAAAAGAATGGTGAAAGGATTACCATTGATAGAGAAACTGGACAGCCTATGTGAAGGTTGCATTTTGGGAAAACAACATAGAGAAAGCTTTCCCTCAGGTAAAAGCATAAGGGCAAAGGCACCCTTAGAAATCATCCACTCAGATTTATGTGGACCGATGCAAGCAGCATCATTAGCAGGTAATCAATACTTCCTAACTTTTATT
>APFE031485065.1:0-66180 GCA_000404065.3 Pinus taeda | reverse complement strand
ATCCCGTCTGACAACAACTCTCCTCTGTGCAGGAATGTAAATCCGAAAGGCCTTTGAGTTCTCACTGTAGCCCACAAAGATACCCTTCTCTGCGGTGGGCTCTAGTTTGGTCCTCTTCTCCTTGGGTATATAGGAGTATGTAATGCATCCAAAGATATGAAGATGACTAATATCAGGCTTCTTCCCAGAGAAAGCCTCCTCCGGAGTCATGTGCCCCAAGGCACGATGCGGACTCCTGTTCTGCAAGTAAACAGCTATGTTGCAGGCCTCTTCCCACAAAAACAATGGCAACCCCTGATCATGTAACATGGCTTTTGCAGCCCCTATGATGGATCTGTTCTTCCTCTCCGCAACCCCGTTCTGCTGGGGGTTGTAAGGAACAGTGAACTCCCTCCTAATGCCTGCCTCTGCACAATAGTCAACAAAATCTCCAAGGGGTACTCTCCTCCATTGTCCGACCTCAGGGACTTGATCTTCCGACCTGTCTGTGTCTCCACAAGAGCTCTGAACTCCAGAAACCGCTTAAAGACCTTACTCTTGGTCTTCAAGAAATAAATCCAGGTCCTCCTGGAGTGATCATCAATGAATAAAACATAGTACTCATATCCACTCAAGGAAACATGAGACATCCAACCGCTCACATCAGAATGTATCAAATCAAGTATCCCAATCGCTCTGTTGTCACTGCTGGGAAAAGGGGATTTGGCAAACTTGCCCATAGCACATCCTCTACAAGTATCAAAGTGATCGGTACTAAAATTTGGCATACCTGTAGTGATCTCCCGCAAGGTCCTCAAGGCTCCATGATACATATGTCCCATCCTGCGGTGCCAAATCTCACACTGCTCAGAACTGCTAGCTCTGCTGTCGGTACTACTACTCAATGCCAAAAAGGGCTGGAATGAAAATCTGTACATCTTTGCGTGGCGTACACCTATCACTCAAGCTGACTCAGCTGGAGCGCCCCTGGGATACATCAACACCTGTCCTCCCTTGAATAGTACCTCATATCCTCTGTCCTCCAAAGCTGAGACAGATATTAGGTTCTTCCTCATCCCTGGCACATAAAGAACCTCTGTCACTTTCAAGGGAGGTTTGGACTCCCTCTGAAATGTCAGTGTCCCCACCCCGACTGCTCTAACAACTCTGTCATCACCGAGTACTACCTCAATATCAGTGCTACTCTCTGAAAGCTCTGAGAAGTACTCACGGACTCCTGTCATGTGACGTGAAGCCCCACTTTTTTCATACCAGATACCGTAGATGCTCCGCTAATCGAGGGAAAAGCCTGCTCCCTCTGAACTTGTGTGGCATGTGATTTTGTATTAGAGGACTCACACATAGTGAATGCAAACTCCCGGTCAAAACGATCTGCAAAGTCCTCAATCTCTGCTGATGCTGCCAAACTCTGGTCCTTCCCCTTCTTCTTCTTCTTCTCCGGACACACAACTGCATAGTGTCCCATCTTTTGACAATTCCAACACTTCATCTTGGAATAGTCCTTCTGTGTGTTACCCTGTTTACCTTTACCTTCGCCTTTGCCCCCACCATTGCTTGTGGAAGCCTGCTTCTTCCATTTCCCTTTCTTGCCTCCTGCCGACAGCTCTACATCCTCATATCCTGCTCAACTGGCTTAGCTGCCCCAAGCTGACCTTTCCTGATCTCTGTCTGAATGCAATCATCCCAAAACCTCTCCCATGTGGGAAGGGTCTCACGTGCACAAACTCCATCAGCAAAGTTCATGCATGAACGGGGGAGGCCATTCACTGCAATCCGCACCAACTCAGTGGGTGGAATGGTCTCTCCAATTGCTGCCAACTCATCTCTAACATTAGTAATCTTTGTGAGATATCCAGCTACACAATCATTACCCATCTTAATGTTCTTCAGCTTCTCCTTCAGGACCATTTTCCGGTTCTCATTGGTACTCTGGTAGAGATTGGACAATGCTGTCCACATCTCATGGGCATTACTCTTTCCTCTCACATGAGGAATGCAATGGTCTTTGATTCCGTCTAGAATCAGCCTCTTACCCTTGTTGTTCTTTTTATTATAAGCAGCCAACTGAGTAGCATCAGTAGGCACAACAACAGGTGTCTGTGTGGTATGCACCATGATATCTCAGACTTCTGCCTCCTCAAAGATACTCAGCATTCTCTCCTTCCAAACGCTGTAATTTGTATTTGTATGCCCATCCAGCCTATCCTCCACCCTCAATCCCAATGACATCCTGCTGTCCTAAAACTGAAAAATAACACTGCTGTAGTAAAGATAAAACTGTTGTTTGTGAAAAATCAGCTTGCTAGAATTTTCTGAATGAAAAATCAGCAGGCTGTAATTTTCCTCCTTGCTGTCCCAAACTGCGCTTCAGCACTCAAGCTCTGATACCATGTAGAAATTTCTTATTTCCCACCCCGGTTTTCAGTTTTACCTTATTTCTCCCATATAGTTAAATGCTCTTTTCCATATCCATAGATTCAACAACTGAAAAAATAAATTTTTGCTGAAAACACAAATTCTGGAAATTTTACAGAATGCTGAAAAATGCAGAAATAAAAAATCAGCAGGTACAAACAGTGATTTAACAGATTTGAACACAGTAATTTTTGGTGAATGTGACCCTGGAAAAACCACCTACAACTCTTGGGGAAAACCAGTGCGAGAGCTCTTCTTTATTTCTGAAAATGCCTTTTTTACAGTGAGAAATATTCAGAAAAAAATCAGCAAGCAAATTTACAACTTATCTCTTTTCCCGTGCCTCACAGCAAACTGGATATTACAGCAAACATGACAACGATAAATGTTGTACAACCTCCTCGATTTTCGTGCCCACTTTCAGCATTAAATGCTGCTATACGACCTGTATTAAATGTGCTATACGGACTGCAATAAATGCACTGTACGTACCTCGATTTGCGTGTAGAAAAACAACAAATTGCTCCTCGATTTCTATGCAAACCACTCGATTTCTGTGCAAACCAGCTGTATGGATTTCTAGAAAATCGTGCCAAAATCAGCCTTTCACTGTGTGTTGAATCAGCTGTACAAATCTGCTCAACTGGTGCCTTAGAATGTGTGCCAAGCTGTTGTCTCTTTCTCCTCCTTGTTCAGAAATCTTCCTTGCTCTCTTGCTCTTCTTCTCTCAATCTGCTCGTGAAAGAATGAATGACCTTTTGCCTCCTTTTTCTCCTTTAATCTAATCCTAAGTGACTTTTGGGTAACCTCTAAATCCAATGGCTGAAATAGATTGAGATCTAGGGCTGAGATTAAATGCTCATTTAAATCTCACTTTTTATTTTTTAACTCACCCCACTTTAATAAAGACCCACTTAGTCATTTATTTCCAAAGTCACTTTTCCTTTCTAATTTTACATTAACTTTATTAAAGTCACTTTAAAATTAGACTTTAGTAACTTTATCACTTAAAGTCACTTTTAAATTAGATTTAACTTTATAAAAATTATAAAGTTACTGTAGGAGAAAAATTAAATTTTTTTGGACACTTTTTCCTAGGCCAAAGATCAAAGCCTTAGGGAACCACTTGTCCTCTAGTACCAAATTTCAACATGTAACAGTTTTACTAGACTGTCCATCATTCTTTGCATATCCTGCAAACATACACAAACTATGAGAATAAAAATCACAAGGCTTCATTGCCTCATCTGCTTCCATTGTCATCATATCTTCGAATTGTTTTGAACTATGCCAATAGTCCATGAGATCTTCAACTGATCTCCCATTATCCTCTTCACCCAACATTTCACTTTGTTCTGGTCTGCAAATGGAAACTTCCATTTCTGCTTGTGCTTCTTTGAGTCCCTCTGGTTCCTCTTGAGCACTCAATATCTGCTCAATCTTTCTCAACTCTTCTGCTATTTCTAAATTCACTTGCTGATTTCTCTTCTCTTGTAGCCTCTGCCACTTTACTCTCCTTCTCATGGTCCAACCATGCTTCTGGTCTTCATCACTTCTCTGTAGCATCACCATCAATATTCCAATCTGGAAATCTATCTCAACTCTCTCTCTGTCAAACTCTTCTTGACTCATCCTAATGCCATTTGCTTTGGCATCTTTCCTTCTGTTGTGGCTTCTTTCTGAACCTTTGCTATGACTATCAGTAGTCATCTTCTTCTCCTTTCTCTTCATGAGCTCTTCACTCCTCTGCCACAAGCCTCTGCAACAGCAAGTCCTCCTTACTGCGATCTTATCTCACTAAGCTCTCCTCACTCAGTGTTTTGGTAAGCATGGTCCTCTATCTGGAACCTCCTCTTGAGCAACACCTTTGCTCCTTCTTGGCTTCTGCAATCTCTCACTCTCTCTTGAGAACACTTTAGCTGTCCTCTCTGTCCAATCTCTTGTTGGATTCTTCAGGTTCACTGTGACTTCAGAGTGCTTTCCTTGCTTTGCTTTTAATTCTTTCATATAGAATTTCTCTGTTTTGTTTAACTCCAATTATTCAATTACAATTCTTCTCTGATACCGAAAATGACGCAAGGGGAAACAAGGGTTTAATAATAAACCCACAAATGGATCATATGACCCAATAATCACCCCGCTTTACACCCTTTTCCACAAAATATATTCCTTTCCCTATCGGAGCCGAAATGCCTTCGGAAACACTTAAACAATGCTTTTTCCTTTCGGAACCCAAATACCCTTGAAAAATACCAAAACAACGCTTTATCCTTTTTTTAACCAAAATACATGTGTTAATGCCGAAGATCAGGATCTTGCCGATCAAACGGTCAGGATTTAATCGCCTTATCGGCGGTTGGCAATCGCAAGGCCCTTATATCGATGCTTCCCTTTGGCAGGGTCCCAATGCGCTTATCACTAATCACTATTGGCGATCGCTATGGCTCCTGCGCCGATCAAACGGTCAAGATTTAATCGCCTTATTGACGTCGACAGTCGCAAGGCCCTTATATCGGCGCTTCCCTTTGGCAGGGTCCCAATGCGATTATCACTAATCGCTATCGGTGATCGCTATGGCTTCCGCATAGGCTTATCGCTCCGCTCCAAAGTGCCGATGCTATATGTCGGCAATCACATATCGCAAGGTTTCAGGGTTAAGTCTTTTCCATCCGCCGATCCGATTGTGCGATGCGATATATATATAATATGTCTCGGATCCGATAAGTCCCAAAAGCAACGTTTATAACATTTCAAGTCCACCTTCCGAATCCACTAAGTGTTTTTCATTAAAACTTAGTGTATTTTGGGTTTTCTGCTTGCGGAATTAAACAACACTAATTTTGCCTTCGTCGCTGGGTTTTCCATGATAAAACAAATGGAAATGCATTTATTCATTCAAAATAAAGGAAGTTACAGAGCCTCGGCCTTAGGCCTGATTACCTAGATAAAGACCTTTGTCTCACAAGAAATGCAATCCACCCACTATCTCTCTGCTTTCGTTCTATTCACACTCTTTTCACTCTCGATTCCTTCCTTCCTCTGTAAATACACACAATACATAATTACAAGTTGAGGCTCTATGCCACTCTCTGGCCTGATTATTCTATTTAGCGGCCTTCTTCTCCTACACAGCCCGTAGGCTTACAATGCTCTCGAATCCTCTCTCCCTGTCCCCTTTGTCTCGAATTCCTCTTCAGAAAAGAAAGGGAATTACATATATCTCCTGTCTAACAGTTTCCTTCTCAATTGAAGGGATAGACTACATATTTAGAAATCAAATCTTATCCTAATCTGAACAATTCCAACTACTTGGCTTGATCTCCACACAGGGAGGATCACTTTGCCATTTATTCCCAATTCAATTCAGAATTAGGCAATAATTAATTACTTACATTTATTTTGAAATTAATACAAATTTAAAAACCAAGTCTTCGTCCAAACTCGCATTAGCCACAACATGTGACCACTCCATCACATTGCTGGCTAGGCCTAGATGCTCTTGCATCAAAAGACCAATTTATTCCTAGTGGGGCATCACAGAGGACTACATAGTTGCTTTAAAAGCGTAATTTGATTTAGCTGGAGGAAAAATCGTTTTCAGTTCCAGAGGTCGGGCAGAGGTCCCAGAGAGCTGGAGAAGCGATTTCCTCAGCAGAGACATGCAAAACAACTTCATTAGAGGTAGTTCCAGGCTAGACGTCATAGGGCCATTGCAAGCACTGCATAGAGGCCAGTGTAGGGGTTCCAGGCGGACGAGTTTCTAAAGGAAAGTTGTGCTGGGGTTGCTTGTGGAGGAAGGGAATTTCCTTAGATAATTTTTGCCAAATTTTCTTGCTGTTTGGATTGCCAGTTGGGCATCCATAAATTGTACTCATAATTCACACTTGCTTAATAATATAAAACCCTCAATCGCTGCGTCGGTTTTCCCGCATTGGGTTTTTCCGAGAACATTTGTCCAAAAATAACGATTTCATTTTTATGTGTGTGTGCTAGTATTTTCTCAATTTCCAATGCTATTATTTTCCGCAGTTTTATTTGTGAAGCTTGAAGTGTGATTAATTTGGTATTTGCCGTAGCAAATAAATTGTTAAATTAATTAGCAATTAGAAGAATTAATTGTAGTTGCTGCAATAGGGTTTCAGTTTTGAAATTTTCACACTAAGGAGAAATAAGAAGAATGAAGCCATGGCTAAGAAAGATATAGTACCTCTAAGGTTCTTCCTTTTTTATTCGCGGGTAGCCGAACATTGGCTCAGAAGCTTTCAACTCTGCACATTGTGGAATCGCCCACATTCCGAATTGTGTGGGCTTTGCCTGTGTAAGAATTTTCCAAATGATTTATGCTACAGGACAATCTAGTTAGAAGATAGCCCAAGTGAGGATCTCACTTGCATTTTATATGATGTTTTTGATTTCATCAAGGAGGTTCGTGGGCAAGAAGATTGTAGGTTATTTATGCATTGTTGCCAAGGGATTTCAAGATTTGTGGCTATTGTTACAACATACTTGATGTGGAAAGAGAACAAATCATTTGACGATGCTTATGCATTTGTCAAGGCGACAAGGTGTATTGCAAGCCCCAATATTGGTTTTGTTGTCCAGTTTCTGCAATGGTAGTCAAAAATACAAAACCCACACAGGAAAGATGTTTTTCACATTTATTGTGTGGTCCCTCATCTTCATATGCACCATTGCATCTGGTTGCCAAAACTATAACAAATTCAAGTATCTGTTCTCTTGATTTGAGAGCAGTCTTTATAATCCAATTATCTAGATTCTATATATATATATATGGAGGGCTGGAGGGGCGGACCAACCCAAGTATCTGTTCTCTTGATTTGGGAGGAGTCTTTATAATCCAATTATCTATATATATACTACAACATACATAAGTGCTTTTCAACTAGTCAGATATGAGCATGCACAAGGCCCATTGGTATCATGCAATGAAGGATTCGAGCAAACAAAACTTTGTGAAGTGTTAGTTTTTGTAGCATCAAATGGTGTTCTAGTCTCGAGACTTTGTGGAGAGGCTAAAACACAGAAGTTCTCCAAAACCCATAATTTTTTTATGGAAACTCCACCTAGAGATGGCTCAATTAAATTAATTAAATTGGGCAGAATTAAATTAATTAAATTTGCCAATATTTCTCTTGGGCAGAATCGCCAGTTTGGCGACAGTTTATTGCATTAAATTTTTTTGTTGTTGCTTAATAATAAAAAAACCCTCAGTGCATCAGTTTTCCCACATTAGGTTTTTCCGGGTACAATTGTCGAAAAATAACTGTGTTATATTTTTTTGTGTGATAGCATTTTCATTTCCACAATATTTTAATTGTGAAGATTGTAGTGCGATTAATTGGTTGTTTCCGTAGCAATAAACTGCATAATTAATTTTACAGTTAGAATAATTAATTCCAGTTACTGCAATAAAAATTTCAGTAGTGAAATTTTCTCATGGTATCAGAGCGAGGTTGACCAGACAGGAAGCTCAGAAGCGGAAGGAAGAAATCGTCCAGATTTGAGGGAGTCTGACAACTTGATTTTCAGATTTGCGTAAAAGCTGGTCAGACAGTTTGAATTGCTGGGCAAAGGGTTCAATTTTTCTATTACAGGTGGTTGAAAAAATTCACAGAGCCCATTAGCAGTTCTAACAGACAATAGTGAAGCTGGTGAAGCAAATTAATTTTTTTGCTGAGCAGTTTTTGTTTGGGAACAAAGGGCTTTGCAACATGTGGCTGGAGCAAAATTAGTATCGGGCAGAAGAGGAATATCACACCTATTTGTTTTCAGTAAATTTTTCAGTAAGCCATAGAAAAAATTTATATTCAAGAGGCTTCAGAATTGTCTTCCAGGTTAAAGGACGAATTTGCTTGCTTATCAGGCTCAACTTCATAGGGTATCTGGTATATAGGCAGTGGAGCGTCAACTCACATGACGGGTTAGAGAATATTTCTCTAGGTACAATGAGGAGCAGATGGATTTCCAAATTACGATGGGAAAGAGAACGAAGTGTACTCTAGTGGGGAGAGGTACCATTGATTTTCAGAGGGAGTCAAGAGCTAGTACTAGCACTACAGATGTACTGCATGTGCCAAGATTGGGGTGAACCTGATTCCAATATCTCAGCTATAGGATAAGGGATATGATGTTCACTTTGTAGGGAAGAAGGTGTTTGTCAAACACTCGAGCTAGAAGAAGGTGAGACGGATTAGAGTTTGAAGCAACAGGTTGTACAGGTTGCAACTCGATTCTCCAATTGCACTAATAGGCAACGACAATAGCAGTGGGAAGGAACTAAATGAGCTATGGCATATGAGAATGGGACGTTTACACCATGGAGCACCCAAGATGCTCAAGGAGCCAGTAATATGGGTTCCAAAACTCGGCACAAAACACGATGATGTGCGCAGAGGGTGTGTGCTTGGGAAATATGCTAAGGCAACATTCCCAAGAAGTGACAACATAGTAGATGGCGTGTTAGGACTTATACACTCATTTGTGGCACGATGTCCATTAGGGCTCTCAATGGGGCTGAATACTTCATCAACTTTATTGATGACCATTCCTAGAAAACCTGGAACTACTTCTTGATGACCAAGGATGAGATCTTCGATCGGTTCAATGAGTTTAAGGCTCTTGTAGAGAATGCGACGTGGAAGAAGATCAAGGTGCTTCACTCACATAATGGTGGAGAGTATATTGATAAAGACTTCACATTTTTTTGTGCGAAGGAAGGCATCAGAAGAGAGTAGACAACTCTATGCAGTCCACAACAAAATAGGGTAGCAGAGTGGAAAAGCAAAACTATAGTTGGGGCTGCAAAAGTAATGTTATATGACTTGGATTTGCAGAGGTTTCTATGGGTAGAGGCATGTAACACAACAATATATATTCAAAACATGACTCCTCATATGGCATTGGGGAAGAAAACACTAGAAGGAGTCTTCACAAGGTAGAAGCCAAAAGTTAGTCACTTCAAGATTTTCAGCGACATTGCTTATTCCCATGTGCCAGATGAGAAGTGCACCAAATTGGATCAGACTGCAGAAAAGGGGTCCCTCGTTGGGTATAGCGAAACCTCAAAGGAATACAAAATCTACATTCCTAGCAATAGGAAGATTGTAGTGAGATGGGACATAAAGTTCATGGAGGACCGGGCTTTCAAGAGATCTCGTGAGATGCCTGCAGGGGATTAGAATCAGCTAGCTGAAGCTCCGTTGGTCCAATAGCAGGGGCAACCACAAGGGCAACTAGTGGGACAGTCACAGGTATCCAGAACAGTGACCAGTGCTAGCATTTCCTCAGGTGCAGGGGATCCAGTGGGGTCACGGCAAACGGAGTAGTAGAGGCAAGATGAGGAGGAGTTGGTTGAACTTGTCAATCTCCTGAGAAGCTAGACAGACTTGGTTGGGTCATGCTGATTTGACCAGGGGAGATGGATACATTCACTTGAGGAGCCATGAAGGACTTTGGTTAGACCATGCTGATTTGATCAAGGGTGAATGGCCCAAGGCAATTGTAGGATTGGACAAATCTCCTAAGAAGCCAAAAGGACTTCGGTAGGTCATGTTGATTTGACCAGAGAAGATAGCTGTAATTCACCTAAGAAGCCATAAAGGACTTTGGTTGGGCTAGTTGGCAGGGGTGAATGGTCCAGGGCAGATCTTCTCCTTAGAAGCCATAAAAGACCTTGGCTTGGTCATGTTGATTTGACTAGAGGAGATTGATACATTTACCTAAGTAGCCATAAATGACTTTGGCCAGGCCATGCTAATTTGGCTAGGGGTAAATGGCTTAGGATACTCATATTACCTACTTTAGGATGGAGTGATTTATAAACATGCATCAACATAGCAAGCTCATGAACTTTTCTTATGAAGGAGAAATTTTAGCTAAGGTTAAATTTGTTGTAGCTTGTTGGAAATTGGATAAATCAACGCTCTCTATCTGTTTTGCGACATGGACTAACCGCCTCTCGTGGATCCTTATCTCTGGCGATGCGTTCGTTGACTAACACCTGCGGGTTTCGGTCTAACGACAATTGTGATTCCCAACAAGTGGTATCAGAGCGTAGGTCATGAGTTTGATACACCGCTGACTCACGTGGGGGGGGGATTGTTGGAAATTGGATAAACCAATGCTCCCCGTGTGTTTCGTGACATGGACTAGCTGCCTCTCATGGATCCTTATCTCTGGCGAGGCAATCGTTGACTAACACCTGCGAGTTTTGATCTAATAACAATTGTGATTCTTAACATAGCCAAGGAGAATATCTCCCTCGCTAAGAGGGAGTGTTGACTTTTGTGTGTAGTGTTACCCACACAAAGTGGGTGACCCCATAGGAGAATTTTTCTCTTAGATTTGTCTTTAGCCGACAACCAACAATCCCCGACAGACACCAATGTAGCCGATCTATTGTGCCATTTGATCTCCGCTCCTTGAGCTAGTCATATGTCCCCTCACCCATCTGTCGAGGCATATGTTTTAAGGTGTGCAGTCCAATCCTAAAGGTATGATTTTCATTGTGCAATTAGGTGCATATGCTTGTTTTTCCTTGAGCACTTTGGGCATGGATTATTGCGTGACTTGGAAGAAGGAATGGTTTTGACTGTAGTTTTGTTCCCTCACCTTAAATGGGGGATTAATACTCAATCCTAGTCCTGTGGGATCTCCCTTATTGGCTTATAGCTTCAGGAAGGGCACTACTTGGGAAACCCCAATTTTGGTAGCGCGGTCCCATTTTCCCATTTCATATTTTTCACTCCCCTCCGCACATTACAAGCCCTATTTCATCATCTTCTCTCTTCGGGTCCACAAGGCACTGGTACACACCCTTCCCTTGTCCACATGTTTGGGTCGAGCCTGGAAATGTTGCCTCGGAGGTTCATGCAGCTAAAAAAAAGGTTGAAAGCATATCATGGCCACAAACAAAAAAAAAATATTACAAAATGCAAAACATGGCCAAGAAATTATATTAGCACGTGGGAAAAAGCCAAACATGAGCTCTACCCCTTCATTATGGCCATCACCGTAGTTCCTAAGGCCCCATGAGTGCCCCCACATCATTAAGGAACCTGTGCATGTCCCAACCCCTGGTGGGCGATGAATTGCCCCACCTTAAGGGGGTAATAACTGCTTATATCATACACAACATGCTCTCATATCCTGGAGCCTTGAACAGTGATTCAAAGAAAAATCAAGAAATAGCAAAAGACAAATGAAGAAGGGTGGAAGAACAAAGGCCGTGGTAACTCATGTATCCACGGTTGTGCCCTTCTACATCTATACACTTAAATGTATGGACATCCCTTATCATTACCATGAACCCATGGCATTTGGCTTTGAGACCCTTTTGTCCCTATCCGTTTCATCATTATTCATATGACCCCTATCAAATGAAGGATGTGCCTTGGACCAATCTTTCCCCTTAGGGGTTGGGAACACCTATTAAGGTTGTTTATTAGCCACTCCTACATAGGGAGGTAACAACACTATTCTAAGCTTAAAGCCCCAAATTTGGAAGGGAAGCTCATTTTGAAGTCTCATTTGTGCTTATGACTAACAAGCTTGGTTCACTTAGATGCACTAATGAATTATTGTACCTCATGGTGACGAAGCGCATTGGATCTTATGTGTAATTCATATGTGATTTCATCACGGACTAGACAACTTAATTGGGGCCCAAGCCCATCATAGGATCACATTGACACACCTAGGGGATGCGTTGAGAGCCATGGGACTCCATCATGTGTTAGAGCATCATTTCATTCCATGGGCACCCTTGGCACCTTCAATCGTTTGTTCATTGCCCCACATGATTTGTGAGATGATGCACTTGGACCAGCATGCCTCGACCGACTTAGCATGATCATGGTGGTTGATCTGAGATGATGCACTTGGACCAGCATGCCCCGACCGACTTAGCATGATCATGGTGGTTGATTCGAGGCCCAAAGGAGGTTTTTCTCACCCTTGAGACATGTGAGGGTAGACGCCATCATTAGAGCCCTCATTTGGAGCATTATATAGGCTTTTCTTTTGTTTGGAGACCCAAGAAACCAGCTGATGTGCCCCAAACCCACTTTGGGGTCCCACATGATGACATGCATGGAAAATTAGGGGCCATCCCCTAATTCATATTTATTGGAGCCCTCTCTCTCATAATGGCACTTAGAGGACTCAACACGTCCCTCCAATGGCCCTACATCATCACGACGTCATCAATTCGACTTGCATATGGGTGGCTAATTCATAACTTGTGACAATTACTTGGTCGTCTTGTGACCAAGACTTGTTTTTAGCACGTTATTTTATAACTTTGGGGGCTCATTAGGCTAATTCAATTTAGAGAGACACATAAATAGAAGTGAGTCTCATTTGTGAGAACTCATTATCATCACTTGGGATTTGCGGCCCTCTTAGGCAACTTTGCACTTTTTCTCTTGGGATCTTTTGGAGTATCTTGGATGCATTATGATATTTGGAGCTGATTTTGATCTTGTCTTGAAGCTACTTCTTGAATATGGATGGATATATTGCATGGTGTTAATTTTAGGTATGTTCTATGCTTAGAGCAATTTGTTTCAATTGTCACAGTTAGCACAATATCTTTTCCAGATTAGCAATCACATCAGCATTAAAGTAAACTGCAGATAGAACATAAACATAAATTGCAGAAGACAAGCCAAGACAAGAGGACACAAGATGTGGCGCTAGCCAGGGACAAACCCCAATGTGGGGAAACCCTTGATCAATTCTTCTTATATGTTCTTCAATAGTTCAGCAGAGAGAGAGAGAGAGAGAGAGAGAGAGAGAGAGAGAGTACATTTACAACATAAGTCAACACTTTGACTTATCTAGATAAGAGCATAGATCATCTCTAAGAAGATGATACATGAGATCAGTTGAAGACATGCTGCTTCAACTAACTCCCCAAGGTGACTCCACCTATCATTGTGCTGCATCTCGTCATCATGCTGCACCTCACCGTGCTGCACCATGCTGCACCCACCATCACAATGCTGGACCTCATGACCATCCTGTACACATCATACTGTTGCACCTTATGCTGCACTGCTGTCCCATGTGCCATTGTTGCACCATGCTGCCACAACTGTTCAATGTGCCATTGCTGTACCATGCTACCACAGTTGTCCCATGTGCCATAGTTGCATCATGTTACCACACTGTTGTCCCATGTGGTATGCTGAACCATGTTGACATACATCATGTCTCATGTGCTTGCAGCACCATGCTTGCCATGCTGTCCATGCTTGCCATGCTTGCCTTGCTGCCCATGCTTGCTGTTGTCCCATGTTTTCCTTAGCATTCCTTTGTTGTCCCATTTACTATGCAACTGTCCCATGCCAGTGATCGAAGTATCAAACCTTAGATTGAAGAA
This sequence comes from Pinus taeda, assembly GCA_000404065.3. NCBI lineage: Eukaryota > Viridiplantae > Streptophyta > Pinopsida > Pinales > Pinaceae > Pinus > Pinus taeda. The sequence continues at coordinate 52,361 of APFE031485065.1, read as the reverse complement.
GAAGTCTACACCAGCAAAAGTTTTGAATCCTCTCAAGCATCATGAAAAGACCACAAAGACCCTCATCAAAGTTGACGAGACCTACAAAGCAAGGCAACCCAAATTATAGACATCCAAAAGAAGCATTTCTAGGACTAAGATCACATCATCTTGGAGAGATTTGAAATCCTAGAAACATTTCTGATCTGCACTCATTCACCACCGAGAAAGTTGAAGTATCTTGAAGGCTAGAGGGCATTGTCATCATCTTCAAAAGCTATAAGGCAAGTTCCCCCTCATTGAAGCAAGGATCCCCTCCTTATCCTTGAAAAAGAATTATCCGAGAAGCATCAAGTCATCTTCATCGATCATCATCAACAAACAAATCAAGTTGAAGATTTCATCGTCACCTGACAAGTAAGTATCTTTATTATATAATCTAAATTTGGTAAAATGACTTCGTTTTGCAAGGAGATCTATGAGTTGGTTGGGTCATCAAACTTCCTTGCATGGAAAAGGAGGATAGACATAGTCCTCGAAGAAAGTGAAGTCATTAATTGTATCTATGAAAAAGTCTCCAAACCATTCGAAGGTTAAGTAGTATTTGAATACATGGAAAGGAATCAAGGTGCTCAAGGAATTCTTATAAAATCAGTCAAAGGTCCCCTCATTCCCTATATAGCAAAATTGGAGACATCAAAGAGATATACGATAAGCTGGTAAATCTATTCTCTGAAGATGTGATGAGAAAGGTCATATCTCTTAGACCTGATCTACACAAATTGAAGGTGTCAAAGGATGAAGGGTTATCTTCATATGATCTCAATTACAAGATCTGGGAGAGATAATCCTCATTCTTCTAAATACACTAACTGATGAACAAGGTAACAAATGTCTATGAGGTTAAGAAGGCTATCCCATTCAACAACATGTGGTCTTTATGCAAGATAGGAGAAGACAATTTGAGGACAAAAGGAATTCAGACATTTGTCGAAAGGTAAGAAGAACATAGCTAAGATTCAATGCTATGAGCGTTACAGGTAAGATTGTCAAGAAGGGCAATAACAAGGAAGATAGAGAAGAAGTCCATTTCACCAAGAAAGTGGAGGAAGCTGAAAGAGGAAAAGCATTTGAAGCAAGAGCTCATGACATCACCATAGGGAAACATGAAGGACAACTGGAACAAAATCTATGGTAGTCAACTAGAAGGATATAACTCTTGGGAACCTCATTAGAATCTTAAGGAAAGGAAGAAGTCATCCAAGACAAGGCCCATCATACATCAAAAGGTAACATCTGCTGGAAAGGGATATGCAACATCCTTAAGGTTCTCTAATGGAATCTTCATCGGAAGGTTCACCGATCTAGAGAAGAAGCAAGTGATTCATCAGGAACTCCAACATGTGGAATTCATGGGATAATGGTATGATGACATAAGAGATGAAGCAGATCAAGAGGTTGAAGCTCTTTTTCAGCCAAGGACCCTGCTGAAAGAAGCTTAAATGACCTAAAGGTAAATGAGGTATGTATGCTTGTATTCGATATTATAAAGTCATGTTGTATGGTTGCAGGTAACATGGATCACTTCTCTATCTTTGAGAAGCATGATCAAAGGAAAGGAATCTCCTCCTATCAAAGGATGCTAGAAGGCATGGGTCACACTAAATGGAATCAACATAATATATGAAGTATGAGGTGGTTGATTACAATTGAGGAACTCTGATTGGAAGCTCTTGGGAATGAAATATGTGAAGAGAGGAAGGAATAGATCATAGACTATGCAGCCATGGAAGATGACATTCAACATCCGAGACCAAGAAGATTTGACTTGGAGATCTCACGGAAAGATATGAAGATTTTGATGGAAGTCTGTAAAAGATGGAGACCCTTGACAATGGATATCTTTGGGAGATATGTCAACAGGTATGCAGGATGTTGATGCAAATTGAAAGATGTCATGATGAAAGACCACCACAAAGGTAATTTTGATTTAAGAGTGCATTTCTTATTTTTAACAAATATCTGGGTGGGCTTATGCAGGATTGCCAAAGGAAGAACTGTGGATGTCTTCCCAGAGGACCATGTAGAAGGATGTAAGATCCTTCCGAAAGAAAATGGTATGAAGAAGGCAGCATGACATGAGGCAAGGCTAGATGTAGACTGATGGATCACTTTGTGATGAAAGGAATTATGACATGACTGACTCATGAATGAAAGTGATGGATGGTCTGTTGTCATGACCCTTCTCAAACACATTTGTAACAAAGTGCTGCTACACAATTTTGCACAATTTTGGCCAAGGAAGAGAACTCATAATTTTCAACTTAGAGACCTAGGAGGCAATTTGACTTTATTTGGTTGCTAGTGGAATGTGGGGGCCACCCACATGGGAGTTCGAATTGGCCCATTCAAATAGCTTGGAGGGAAAGTCGAATAGGTGGATGGAGGGGCCCACATGAGGCTAGGGAGGCCCAAGGAGTTATAAGGAGGGAACAACTCTCATTTTGGATTCATTTTTACATTTTGCAATCAAAATTACTTGACTCGCTCTGTTGTTTAGCTGAGTTAATTGGCTGTTTAGCCATGAATCTCTCAAGTGGGAGATTCAACCTCTACTTCGGGAGACCATCCGTGCCCGCCCTAGAGAGGCTGTTCCATAAGTATTTCAGGAGTTTCGGGAGTGTGTTACAACACTACCATTCAACCACAACAGGGAGTGTGTATTTCTGGCTAGCTGGAGAATACACAAGGGGAGTTTGGAGTTATCAGTGACCAAGCATTTGTTGGGAGAGTTAGAGGATTGGGAGAGCAGCAAAGGGCGAGCCTTTCCTGTGAGTTTGGAGCTAGTAGAGACGACATCCCAGCAGTTCGATTTATAGTTACCTAGGCCTGCGTAGAGAGCCATCACTAGGCTCACGTGGGAGTTGGAGGAAGAAATTGTAGAGTTGGAGCTGGCCAGGAGAAGTAGGAGATCACTTGGAGAGCCATTTGAGGAGGATTGTTGGAGTTGGGAGAGCAGAGATTGATAGGATCAGTCACAGCAACAAAATTCGAAATTGGAGGAGGGCCAAGCTGTGAAGGGTCAATTTTTCAAGGTTGGAACCAAGGGAAACCCTTTCTAGGTTTTTCTGGGTTTTGGGCAAGGATCACACTCCTACATTTATAGAATTTTCTGGGCAGATCTAAGGGGTCAAACAGGGGTTCCAACTCAACCGACAACTAGAGGAGCTAAGGGGAATTTGGGCCAAAATTCCGAGGTCAACATTTGGTCAATTCCTCTATGGTTTTTCTGGTTTTAGGCCAAGGAGCAAGGCACTGAAATCTCATAATTTTCTGAGCACGAGAAGCAATGGTTCCAACCCTTCGAAGTCAACAAACAGAGCAGTTTTTTGGGGCAAGGCAGTTCGGTTTGGTGCAACAGTTGCCTTCAATTCAACATTTTCTCACTTGGGTTTTGTCATGCTTGTCCATTGAGACAAGCCCAGGTGCACCATTCTATTTTACTATTGTATTTGCCCCTAAAGAAGTAATAAAATGGCTCAACAGATCTCTATTTCCAGTGTTTCCATGGGTGCTTAATGTATATTTCGCTTTTTTGATTGCTGGATTGTTTGCATGCTTTGTATATCACTTACATTCCTGTTCAGGAACATTACATCTGTGCCATATGAAGAAGTCCCAAAAGATTAAGACTCCGTGACGAAGAAATTAATGACATCGAAGGAAGGAGTTCCTCAAGCAATTGATTATGAAGAACCGCTGTAGGTCCCTAATTAAGAGGGAGCTTGGAAACGAGTTTCTTACTTGGAAGAAACTTGGAAATTCCTAAGCCAGGAAAATGTTAGGTACATTCCTTCGTCCTTTATTGAAATTGATATGTCCTCCCTAATTGAGGGGGAGAGATAGATGTTGAAATTTCTAAGTCTAACCTATTAGAAATTCTTCTTGCACTATCTAGTTTATTTCACTTGTTTATTTCTTAACATGTTATTTAACCATATAAATACTGAAAATAAATACAAATGCAGTCTCAACTCATCTACAGATCATCCACTGAAAATAACAGACAAACACACAAGGGACACTGTTATTTTTGGACAATCGTCCTTGGAAAAACCCAACTCGGGAAAAACGGTGCAGCGGTTCTGAGGGTTTTATTATTAAGCAACTTTCTTGAGTACAACTAGGGTGCCAAATTAGCTCACCCACAAAGATATCTATTTGGTAGTAATACCTCTCTTCGGAAGCAGATATTTGGCAAGTCTGCTCCACGAAAATCTCTCCAATGCTTCTTTGAGGCTCTGCGTCAGCCCTCCTGGCCTCTGCGTCAGCCTTCTGCTGCTCTGTGTTGGCTCTTTGGCCTTTTGTGTCACCCACGTAGGCCCTGCTAGCCTCTGCGTAGTCACTCTGGCTCTCTGCATGGCTCTTGCTGGCTCTGCGTAGCCTCCTCTGCCTCAATGCTGCTCCTTCGACACTGTCTCTGCCTCTCTGCTATGCACTCATTGCCCCTAGTTGCAACTCTGATCACTTGTTCGAACTTTTTTAGCAAACCCCGCTCCAGAAAATCGAACTGACTGATCAATCTTGGTGTCTCTCCAACTAACCCTCAAGCCTCCTCTTATACTTTTTCGGTTGAGTCTTCAACGACTGAGATTAAATCTCTAATCAACGGCTAAGAGTAGATTTGGCTTGATCCATGTCTTTAAGAACATTCTCACCCAATTTTATATTAATACCCATTACTATTTTAATTTTCTTAAGTTTAGACTTAGGAACTACATTAAAAATATTAATTATTTTAATACCTCTCTAATCGGGTGGAATTTCCCAAACCATTTATGGGTCTTGGAGATCTCACGTGCTTTAGCCTCTCCTCCAATTTTCATGGCTAGAGCACATTCGATGCTACCCTAAATCAACAATAGACACGTCATTCTGGTCTTCACCTGGGAAAGATAAAATGGAGGGTTGGGTAATCATCTGGCATCCGATACTCTTTGAGGATGAGATAGGGCATCCAAGATAAAAGTAGTCATGGACCGATATTCTTTGAGGACTAGCTATCCAAGATAATAATAGTCCAAAGAAGGTCATACTCCGTGAACACCCGGGTGGAGTATGTACCTTGAGAGACAATGATTATGGTGTCTATAAATCATTGGTCTCACCAGTATTGTGCTCTTATCGTGTGGATAGAGCTATTAGTCAAGGCCTTGCTATGCGACAATGGTAGTTAAATATGATGCTAGACAGATGGATTACCAATCCGACTCTTCTTATGACAAATTCTTTAGTTTGAGAATCACCAAGTACCATATGAATACCTCCTTAGTTAAGAGGGAGTGTTGAAAAATGTAACTAGGTTCGATCTTCATAATGACATGTAATTATGATTTCTGAAAAGAAGAAAAATAAATTTATTTTGTAATGCTTGCTTCATGGGTTTCATGAGCAAGAGATTTTATTTTAGATGGCTCCCATTGAGAGCCTTAGGATTTGTCATAAAAGTCATAGAGTCGATGTCATGTATGAAGAGCCCTTCTTGGGCATGTTACATATATATTTAAGTCTATAGGATTGTCCCATAGCCCTCCAAGACAAGCACATAGTTCTCCTATTCAAGTCTGCTTCCAAATGAATTAAATGGCACATGTTGGCTCACCTAATTTAAGACACACCCCTTCGTTGAGGTTATGCCGACTTATATATATGGGCATACCACTATATATAGGCATGAAGGGTATTCACATTTACATAGAGAAGAATTCAGACATCTCTCTGTAGTTCGGATAAGGTGATAGTCAAAAGTTCAAACATATCCCTCAACTGGGGTGGACAACTAGAGTGAACAATACATATATTATCATAGTCAAGGGAATTTAGATCCCTCTGATATTCGGGTAACCAAGCATAGTGACAAGTTTGGATCCTTGTGTAATTCGATAGGAGACTACAGTGATACATACAGTTCGGTGTCATGTCTAAGAAACACAATTTCGGAAAGGATATAGAAGCTACAGTTACAGTTCAGTGCCATAATGAAGACCGCTGTTTAGTGCTATGAAGGAATTGCATGGTGATTCGATGGGATCTCAGTAAAGGTCTCGGTGCTACCTTAGAACGAAAGATATCAATACTATCTTAAGAGAGATGGCTCAGTGCCATCATAGAAGTAAGGTCTCGATAATATGATGGCAAGGAGGTCTCATTGTAAAGGAGATCTCGATGTGAAGACAATGAGAAGATCGCGATGGTGATAATATCTCAATGCTAAGAAGGTCGAAGTGGAAGAAGAGCCAAGAAGAAGGTTGACTGTCCAGAGAACATCTGTCTTGGTCTTGGATTGGCAAATAGGTCAAGGGTCTTGGTGTTGGTATTCGTCGATTGGAATCTCTATAAGAAGAATTTGTGTAGGTTTTCCGCTCAAAGAGTAAGAGGTTTTGGCCCTGGCTGATAGCCTACATTCTGTGTCTCTTGTCTATTTATGTTCATGCATTCGTAGCTGTTTGATGAAGAAGAACATTAATAACATAATGAAGAAGATCCTAATCTAAAGTTGTAAAAAGCACTCACAAGTAGTTACTAACAAAGAGAAATCAACTAACTAATGATGCCCTAGATTTCTCAACAGTCCCTTTACATTTAAGAATAATTTCTTTTACATTGAATCAACAACCCTCCAAGGGACATTACATCATGTCCTTGATCTTGACCTTGTCAAAACTCTAGGGTTCTCAGTGGGTGCCAAAAACTAATAAAATAATCTATGGGCAAGAAACCCATTTTTCGATAATAATTTTTCTTTTTCTTATTACAAGTACATTGATTACATCAAGTCATGGTACATAAACAATTATGAAGACCAAACCTAGTTACCATTTTCAAGTGAGGGATTAGAGGACAAACCAATAGGCCTAATGGCCTTGTTTATGACTATAGAGGCTTCCAATGAACTTGGCTACTTGCAATCACCAAGTTAGCTCCAAAATCACTGCAAAATAAGATGTTTGAGACAAAATTCCAATGCAACACAATCAATGATTGAATGAGGGCGAAGAAGGGTAGGATAGGGCTAGAAGAAGGCCAAGAGAGGGTAGAAGAGGCCACTACTAGGAGAAACAAGGCCAATAGGGCTATTGTCCAGGAGAAAAGAGGCCAAAGAGGGGGGGGAGGCGAGAGGGCTAGAAACCCTCCTAGGGCCACGGTAGCGCTAAAATGGCCTGTGACTAGGAGGAAAGCCCCACGAGGGGCTATGGCTAGGGGCTAAAGCCCTAAAAAGGGCAACTGATAGCCCTAGAAGGGCTGATGGCAAGGGAACAAGGCCCTAAGGGCTTGCGGCCTTAGGGAACAAGGTTAAAATGGCCCGCGACTCACCCAAACAAGGAGAAAAAGGCTGACGCAGAGGAAGAAGAGGCCACGATTAAGCTGGAGTAGGGGACAACTAGGCCTTTAGAGGCCTGTTTTTTTTTGCCGAACCCTGCAATCACAAAAATTTACGACAAAACTATCGAAATTCCTTCTTTGAGGGCCAACGTCTTCCTTTCCTTGCTGGACGTTGAGCTTGGAGGGAGGCCAGAGGCTAGATCTTGCCTTCCTAGGCCTAGATCAACCCCAAAACCCCAACGAAAATGCTCAATTAGGATGGACGTCCCACTTGGAGGAGTGAAACCCTTCAAACCCTAGCCTTAGGGCTCGATCTTCCACAAAAAAAAAATCTATTTCCTTTGAGGTTTGAAGATCCATCTGCAAAAATAAATGAAAGAATTCCAAACCCCAAATAAATACGAAAAATTCAAAACCCCAAAAAACCCCAAGTGGTACAAAATAAATCAAGGGTAAGAAAATAATTTACAAATTATAATTATTAGCTCGCATTAACAGATAAATTCTTTATAACCCAAGATCAAACAAAAGTTTTGAATATTTTTTAGATAAATTGCATGGATGAATAATTTCAAAAGATAGACCAGCCAAAACCCTTCTGCAAAATAATTCACCACAATAAAAGCTTAGAGCCTGTTGACCACTTTGTGTCAATGACCCCATAAAAATACACCCCCTTTTTTGCAAAAGGGATCCATCATGTTCGAGTGTCCGTGCCATTTAGACTTCATCATCAACCGACAATTTTATGAATATGTTAGCCCATTTTGCATATATAAATTGTAAATAATCTCAATATGACCATGTCTGTATGTAATAGCCTAGGTAAACCTATGGTTTTGGTGACAATCTCCTTTCTAGGAGGTTTTTTGTCTCACCGATTCATCTTTGTCTCTAGACACAAATGATCAGTAGAGTTTTTCCCTCCACTCTTATGCCAAAGCTAGAGTGGATTTTGTCGCTAAGATCTTAGGAGAGTCCTAGTCTTTTAGATCGAGTCTATGTAAAAGTGGTTTGGGAATAATCCTAGCTAATTGGCTAGATTATTTTATTACAAGTCACTTTGTGTACTAGATTATATTTTGTGTCACAGAAATGGGTATTTTTTGAGGGCCTATAATGAACGAGTTTTCTCCCTTCATGTATTAAATGTAAAATCTTGATGTAAACAATATTTATTGCATGGCCCCTCATAATTGGACACCATGGCTAAGTATTAGAGGGTTGGAAAAATAATTAATCCCCTCATAAGTCAATTAATTAAATTTTTTGGCCAAATAAATTAAAAATCCTAAGCCAGAAATTTAATTAATTTTATGTCCTAGGTAAATTCAAATTCTCCAAAGGCAAAATTCGTGGGTCTTAAATTTTTTTTTTTAAAGGTCCCGAGCCAAGAAAATATTGAAAGTTTTAAGAAATCTTGGACCCTTGGACCTTGGTGGTTAAGTCAAAGTCAATTTTTGAGGTAATTATTAAATGAAAAATTCGAAATTCCTCAAAGAATAAATAATGTCAATAGATGCGATTAAAAGATAATGAAATCTTTTCCAACGATTGAGATTACTTTGACGGGGATCAAACGAACTAGCCGTTGGAGAATTTATCTTCAAATTAGAGGTCGATGTCAATCTATTTTTTCATTTGATCTTTGAATCGTGTGTTAAGCTCTCAAGCTCTCGTATATTTTCTGGAATTAATGCAAAAGCCTTTGGGGTTTCAACTTGCGGTGGTGTTCCTCTTCATGAATCTATGGTAACATCGTTTTAATTTCTGCAAATATTATTTGAAAATCGCAAATCAACAGCTCTCTTAGAATAATCTGAATACAGATATCTTATTCAGTTTGTTGGATATAGAGTAACATTTTTAATTTTGATTGAATTAGTAGTGTTTCTATTTCTTCAGAATTTTTATTGTTATTGTATTTCTCTACTTGGTTTGATGGTTGATCTAGTGTTTGTAGAAGATTTCTAAGGTTTTCATTGAGCGTTTAGGGATAGTTCTCGGTTGGACCAGCCAACTCTCAACATATATTTTCTGAAGAGCCTACCTCATACTAACTTCAAGATTTATCTAAAAATTAAACTTTTATGCATGAAGTTTTTGGTCCAGTACCTCTCTAAAAACGAAATCTTTTAAATATTATGTGGAAAAATCGATAGATCTGGCTAGTAAGAGTCCTAGATCTTCAGATTTGGGGGCGGAGTTGGACTCATACTCCTCAGATCTCACAAATCCGCAACTCTTGTGCATAGAATTGTAGATGTCTTGTATAGATCTGAAGATTTTCTAATGTGGGTTTCTGGGGTTTTGTTTAGTTTTTGTATATATTGGATTTGGGTGTTTTTGGTTTTTGTTTTACAGGGGTAGATCTGAAATAAGAAAAGGATTTGAAGCCAGATCTAGACCTTGGAGGGCAAGATCTCGCCTTCAATGATTTGTCCTAGGTCCAAAAACTATTCAGAAGGGACATTCAAAATTTTGATTAAGGATCTCCATAAAGAATTAATTTTTTTCGAAAGGTAAAAGAGGTGAAATTTCTGGGTTTTAGGCCCTAGGGGCAGCCCTGCTTGGCTGTGTCCTCCTTCTTCTAGGCCTTATGGCTTGCGTCCCTCTTCCCCTACCTTTTTACTCCTCCTTTTTCTTCCTCCCTTCCTTCCCTTTTCTTCCTCTCTTCCCTCCTCTGTTCTCCTTCCCCCTAGCCTTTTCTTCCCTTATCTTTCCTTTTCTTAACAGGTTGCAGCCTTTTCCTAATTATTACCTCAGGCCTTGCCTGCGGCAGGCCTTTCCTTGCTTCCCTACACCTCTATCTCTCTCCTAATCCGCTCCAGCTCCTTATCTCCCTATGCTACAAACCTTTCCACCTATCCTATAGTCTTCCGCTGCCTCTTGACTAGCGTGCTATTCTATTTCCCTCGCCGTTAGCCTAACACTGCTCCTAAACCTACTACGCAGCCCCTTCCTAAGGCTGCTAACCCTTAACACAACCCCTGAAAGCCTTGCTTACCCTTATTCCTCCACGCCTAAACCCTCTCTATACCTTGCTACCTATCTGTTGCCCTATTTCCTTATGGCTGCAAGCCTTCCTAACACTGTAGGCCCGACAGCCCTACAAAACCTCTTCTCTTCCTCCCTAACCCTCTGCCCTCACCTACAACAATCTTTATCCCTGTTAGCCTTCTTTCATTCCGCTACTAGAACAACCTTCTCCTCGCTGTTGGACACAAATTGTCATTATGGCAATATTCGAGGAGCAAACAGAGCTATCGGAGCAGACAGAGCCACATATGTATATGTCATATATATATGCCAAAGAAGAGGAGCACACAGAACAGGCGAAGGAAACAGAGAAACAGAGCCATCGGAGAGCTTATATGCATGTGTTTAACAACAAACAGAGCCATCGGAGCCACAGAGGAAGCAGACAGAGTTATTGGGAGCCATCGGGAGCAGAACTCATATCTATATATATATATATATATATATATATATATATATTTATATCTACATCTACATCTACATCTACATCTATATATATATATATATCTATTTACATTATCGGGCCTGTAAAACCCATGTATGCATGCTTTAACACTATCGGCGGACAGAAAGCCCATATATATGTGTTTAACAGTATCGGAGGCACAAATGGAGGCCAAGGCATGTACATAGGTAAATACACTATCGGAGGCAGAAAGCAGACTTCAAACTTTATACATGGGAGCAGTGAGCCATATCGGGTTCGACACCTCATATCGCATCGCCACTTCGGGAGCGGCGTTACAATATGTCTAGTGGACCATTGCGATTGCCGATAGCGATTATCGCATCGACATTTCAGAGCGGAGGTAATACAGTGTTAAGCGGTCCTTTTCTTGGGATCGCCGATAGCGATATATATATATATATATATATATATAATATTATATATATATATATATATATAATACGGACCCGAATGCAATATCACAACTGACTTAATATAATATTGCGTCCAGTGGTGGATCGGCCATCGGCCATCGGCGATGCCATGGTCTTGATGTATAAAGGACCTCCGGAAGTCTAAAGCGCCGATTGCGATTTCACTATGGACCCGATACAGGAATAGGTGCGATTATAATATTTCCTCAAGTCAGCCTTTTAGTCTGTTTGACTGTTTTTCTCATATTCTCTGTGTAATGGAATTTTTGGCTTGCGCGGGGTGTTTTAAGCCGAAAAGCTTACGATGGCTGTTCTGATGGTTAAGAACGCTGAACGTCAGTTGAAAGGGGTGAATCATGGCGATTATGATTGTGACCGGGACAAAACATCTTCGTTTAATTGAAAGAACTCTGTGTATGCCCGCAATCATTACCTAAAGGAGCAAAATTAAGGTAAACCGGGAAGATGTGTTCTCCGTGGATCGTTTGGACCTGTATAATGAATCTACGTGTCCCCAAAAAGTCAGTAAACTTGCACAGCACAGAGGAAGCCGCATAGACCGAGGAGGAAGCCTAAGAGGCGGTGTAAGTGGAAACGAATGGACAGAGGTATGGGAATGAATAAAACAGTAAAAACAGAGAACTGTAGTTGCTGTTATTGTGGTGAAGAACCAGAGTGTGAGGTAGCAGAAGCAGTAGAGGCAGCAGAAGCAGCAGAGGCAGGAGAGGAGTGAAGGAGAACCTCAGCTAAACAGAGATTAGCAGCATACCAGTTTATACCAAGGTTGGGTTGGAGTCCAAGAGGTTGGAGCCTTAGAACTGAACAGGACTGAAGTCCTTAGGGGTAGGTGCTCCTAAGTGCAGAACCACTGCAAAACAGAGTTGGTGCTCTGGAGGTTGGAGCCTCACTAAAGTCCAAGTTGGAGCTTGGCAACAAATCACAATCAGATATATACATATATTGTATTTATTTCATTGCACTGTGTCGTGTTCAATAAAAGCATTAATTCCAGTTGTTGATTTCTGTGTTCTATATATATATATATATATGCTTTTGGTAATAACTAGAACAATTAAATAGAAATATTGATTTACCCCCCCTCTCAGTATTTCCAACAATTGGTATCAGAGCAGGGTTCTTCATACTAGCCTAACAACTTGAAGAAGGATCCGTAGCCATGATGAGAAATCACGAAGCATCAGGAAGACCTTCTCTGTTTGATGGCACTAACTTTGGTTTCTGGAAAATGAGGATGACCTACTACTTAATGTCCCTTGGACCTGAAGTCTGGCATTTTGTTCAAAATGAGTATCATATGTCTACCACTCTTCCAACGGATCAAGACGAGAGGAAAGCCTACATTGCAAATGCAAAGGCCTTAAACTCCATCACTAGTGGAATCACTGACTCTAAGTTCACAAAAGTCATGAACTGTGACCCTGCCAAAGAAATGTGGGACAAGCTAGTTGGCTTATACGATGGAGACTCAAAATTCAAGAAGGCAAAGCTTCAAACACACAGAAGACAATTTGAAAGCCCGAGGATGGAAGATGAAGAAGATATAGCAGCATACCTTCTCCGAGTAGCTGAAGTAGTGAACTCTCTTAAAGGATTGGACAAAAAATTTGAAGAAAGTACCATTGTTAAAAAAGTATTAAGATTTCTTCCAGACAGTTTTGACTCCAAAATGAGCGCCATAGAAGAAGCAAAGGATCTAGATACCCTCAAGATGGATGAACTCCATGGAATCCTCACTGCCTATGAGATGAGGAAAGGCGGCCCAAGCTCCAAAGATGTAGCATTCAAGGCTTCAAAGTTAAAGAAGGGGAAAGAAAGGAATGATTGTAGTGATGAGTCCGATGCGGAATCCGAATTGGCTCAATTTGTATGAAAGCTGAAGAAAGGATCTAAGCTTAAAGGCAAGTACCCTCTTATTTGTTTTAAGCGTGGAAAAATAGGTCATTATGCAGCAAAATGTCCTCATAAACATGATAGTGATGATGAAGGAAAGTCTAAAAGAATGGCACACAAAAAGAAAGGGTTCAATAAGAAGAACTTCTTCTCTAAGCAAGATGAGTCTAATGAGGATGAGTTTATGGTCATCAAAAAGAAATCAGATGAGGAAATGACCATGATGAAAGCCAAGAAACATTATTCATGGCATTCACAAATGATGATGACTCAGGGCTGGAAGGAAATGTAGATGAACTATTAATTAGTGCCATTGAAGAAAATGAGAAACTACGGAATAAAATCATTTCTATCAAAGTGGAAAACGAGGAAACAAGAAGGAGAGAAGATCTCTTGGAAGCAAAGCTAAAAAAAGAAGAAGAGACTTGTGAAGAACGTGAGGCTGAAATAATGTCTCTGAGAAAGGAGTTGGAGCAAATTAAAAAGGGCTGGAAAAGCTCTCAAATACTTGAGACTATTCTAAAAATTCAAAAACCCCAACATGACAAGTCTGGAATAGGTTTCAAAGGAGAATCCTCAAGCACTAAGAACAGTGCGAAAAGCTATGCCGATGCACTTTCTTGCAATCCAAAAGAAGAAAAAGTTATGTTATCAAAAGCCCATTCCAGATCCAAAGAATGAAGAGAGAATTATTCCAAAGAGGAACGTGGAGTCGAATCATGGACACTACAGCAAATACAAACCTGTACTCCACCAAGGGCCCATCTCAAATCCAAAGAATGAGGGAGGAGTAATTCCCAGGAAGGAAATTGACTCAAACCATGGCTGCTTCAACAGGTACAAAACCATCTTTCTTGGACACTGTTTTCACTGTAAAAACTTCGGTCATCAAGCCAGAGATTGCATGGCTCACAGAAGTGAAACGCCAAAGCTAAAGGACCGAATAATCAATTCAAATGGCCCCAAAAGGTAGGGACAAATCAAAACCTTCAATTCATTTGATCCCTTGACCAAATTTGATCTGATTTGCTCTTTCTGCTACAATAGTGGACACTATGAACAAGACTGCCCACTCAAAGGAAGAAAGATGAGTAGTAAGAACTCTAGCATGGATAAATGCGGCCTGGCTCTATATGCTCAAAATAACGGAAACCATTGGTTTGTGGATAGTGGGTGCTCTAGACACATGACAGGAGACAAAAGGAAGTTTGTCTCATTGAGCAAAAAGGAAGGGAATGTGTCATTTGGAAGTGGATCTGGTAGAATTGCAGGAAAAGGAACTGTTACTTTGATCAATGGAAAAGGAAAAGCTCAAGATGCTCTGCTAGTTGATGGACTCAAACACAACCTCCTGAGTGTCAGCCAAATCTGTGATCAAGGACATAAGGTTGTCTTCAGCACCAAAGACTGTGAAATAAGGAACTCTGCATCAGGGGAACTTGTGGCAAAAGGGGTGAGAACACCAGACAACATTTACATTCTGAACAAGATTCAAGAAAATAAATGCTACCTGAGTCAGACAGATGAAAGTTGGTTGTGGCACAAGCGATTTGGACATACAAGCTTCGAAAATCTGATCAATATCAGCAAGATCAAACCTGTACAAGACATCCCAAGGCTGTTCAAACCAAATCAAGGAGTATGTGGTCCATGTCAACATAAAAAGCAAACCAGAACTAGCCACAAGACAAAGGAGCTCTCTACATCGAAGCCCTTGGAGATCATTCATGCTGACGTGTGTGGGCCAACTAGAAATCAGGCACCCCAAGGAGAAAGGTACTTTGTGTTATTTGTTGATGACTATACTAGAATGATGTGGATATATTTTATAAAGTATAAATTTGAAACTTTTGAGTGTTTTAAGAATCTAAAAGCCCTTGTGGAAAATGAAAAAGATTCAAAAATTAAGTGCCTCAGAACAGACAGAGGGGGATAATTCACATCAAACGAGTTTAGTAAGTTCTGTAATATTCATGGAATTAAAAGGGAATTCTCTGTTGCCAGAACACCTAAGCAAAATGGGGTAGTTGAAAGAAGAAGCCGAACAATCCAAGAAATGGCAAGAACAATGTTACTAGCAGCAGACTTGCAGCCGAAATTCTGGAGAGAAGTAGTAGGGACAACTGTCTATATGTTAAATCGAACTCAATTAAGACCAAACTGTGAAAAAACACGTTATGAGTTATGGAAAGGAAGACCAACTTCAGTAAAGTACTTCAAGATCTTTGGAAGCAAGTGCTTGATAAAAATCAATGATGGCTCACCAGGAAAGTTTGATTCTCGAGTTGATGAAGGGATATTTCTTGGATACTCTACACGGAGCAAGGCTTACAAGTGCTACAATTTTCGACTGAAGAAAATAGTGGAAAGCATTGATGTAAAGGTTGATGAAGGACTTCCAGAAAAAGAAATTGAAGAATATGAAGATGATCTTTTCATTGAAGAAGAAGGACCTAAAGAAGAACAACCTGAAGAAGAAGAAATAGATGAGGAAGAAGAAGAGGAGAAAGAACCACCTCATACCCCTTCAAAGATGAAGTTTATCCAGAAATATCATCCAAAAGAGTAGATTATTGGCAATAGAGATGAAGGGATGCAAACCTGAAGAAGGGTGACCATTACACCAAAGAGAAATGTTATTGCTCTTCTATCTATGACGGAACCAAAAACATTTGTAGAAGCAAGGATCCTCATTGGGTAAAAGCCATGGAAGAAGAAATGTCCCAAATTGAGAAGAACAAGACATGGGAGATGGTACCTCATCCAGAGGACAAAAACATAATAGGAACCAAATGGGTGTTCAAAAATAAAATGAATGAAGAAGGATAGGTTATCAGAAACAAGGCAAGGCTTGTTTCCAAAGGCTATTCACAAATTGAAGGAATTGACTTTGAAGAGACATTGCACCAGTAGCCCGTATGGAAGCTATCAGGATGTTCTTGGCTTTTGCTTGCTCAAAAGGATTCAAAATCTATCAAATGGACGTGAAATCAACATTTCTAAATGGGGAACTCAAAGAAGAAGTCTATATGGAGCAGCCAGAAGGGTTTGATCTAACAGAAGGAAAGGACTTGGTCTGTAAGTAGAAAAAGGCTTTATATGGGTTGAAACAAGCTCCTAGAGCTTGGTATGCAAGATTGGATCACTATCTACAACAACAAGGCTTCAAAAAGGGAGTGGCTGGAAGTAATCTATACATAAAGAAGAATTAAGGTAAGTTATTAGTTACTCTTGTTTATGTCGATGATCTGATTTTTGCTAGCAATAACGATGAAATGAGCCATGAATTTTCTCAAAACATTTCAAAAGAGTTTGAGATGTCAATGATAGGAGAGTTGTCTCACTTCCTTGGACTTCAAGTATCTCAAACTAGAGTAACACTGGTATTTCTCAAACCAAATATCTAAAAGACATGCTCAAAAGGTATGGAATGGAGGACTGTGCACCCATTAGCACACCTATGACAACAAACTGCAAATTGAGCAAAGATGACGACTCCCCTCCAGTAGATGCAACTCATTACAGATCAATAATTGGAGCCCTTCTATACTTAACAACTACAAGACCAGACATAATGTAGGCAGTAGGAATGGTGGGAATATTTCACTCTGCTCCCAAACAATCCCATTTATTAGCTGTGAAAAGAATTCTAAGATATCTGAAAGGAACTCTTGATTTTGGTTTTTGGTACCGAAAGAACTCAACGCTCACTGTTACTGCATACACCGATGCTGATTGGGCTGGAAGTATAGATGATCGAAAAAGTACTAGTGGAAATGCGTTCTTCCTAGGAGACTGTTTAGTAACCTGGCTCAGCGAAAAACAATGATCCATATCATTATCCACAGCTGAAGCCGAGTATATTGCTGCAACAGACTGTTGTACTCAGATACTATGGATGAAGGAAGCTCTAAAAGATGTCGACATATGTATAGATCAACCAATTACTGTTTATTGTGACAACACAAGTGCTATCAGTCTCAGCGAAAATCCAGTGATGCACCCAAGAACCAAACACATACCAATCAAGTATCATTTCCTCCGTGAGCAAGTAGCTGAACAAAACATTGTCCTGGAATATATCAGTACTAAAGAGCAAATAGCTGATATTTTAACAACACCTCTTCCTCGAGAAGCATTCGAACATTTGCGTCAAAAGATGGGGGTTATTTCTTTATCATCACTCAAGTTCATTCATAAAGATGTAGCAGGACAGAGGGAGTAGTTTGACAAGGGGAGTCCATATGCATTCCTTTGCCATTGATGTCAAAGGGGGAGAGCAAAAGAATATTGCCATCAATAACAAAGGGGGAGATTGTTGGACACAGATTGTTATTATGGCAATATTCGAGGAGCAAACAGAGCTATCAGAGGAGTCAAGAGGAGCAGACAGAGCCAAATATGTATATGTCATATATATATTCCAAAGAAGAGGAGCACATAGAGCAGATGAAAGAAACAGAGAAACAGAGCCATCAGAGAGCTTATATGCATGCGTTTAACAACAAACAGAGCCATTGGAGCTACAGAGGAAGTAGATAGAGTTATCAGGAGCCATCGGGGGTAGAACTCTTATCTATATATATATATATATCCATTTATGTTATCGGGCCTATAAAACCCATGTATGCATGCTTTAGCACTATCGGCGGAGAGAAAGCCCATATATATGTGTTTAACACTATTGGAGGCACAAATAGAGGCCAAGGCATGTACATAGGCAAATACACTATCGGAGGCAGAAAGCGGACTTCAAACTTTATACATGGGAGCGTTGAGTCATATCGGGTCCGACACCTCATATCGCATCGGCACTTTGGGAGCGGCGTTACAATATGTCCAGTGGACCATTGCAATCGCCGATAGCGATATATATATATATATATATATATATATATATATATATATATATATATATAATGCGGACCCGATGCAATATCGCAACTGACTTAATATAATATCGTGTCCAGTGGTGGATCGGCCGTCGGCCATCGGCGATGCCATGGTCTTGATGTATAAAAGACCTCCGGAAGTCTAAAGCGCCGATTGCGATTTCACTATGGACCCGATATAGGAATAGGTGCGATTGTAATATTTCCTCAAGTCTGCCTTTTAGTTTGTTTGACTGTTTTTCTCATATTCTCTGTGTAATGGAATTTTTGGCTTGCGCGGGGTGTTTTAAGCCGAAAGGCTTACGATGGTTGTTCTGATGGTTCAGAAGGCTAAATGTCAGTTGAAAGGGGTGAATCATGGTGATTATGATTGCGACCGGGACAAAACATCTTCGTTTAACTGAAAGAACTCTGTGTATGCCCGCAATCATTGCCTAAAGGAGCATAGTTAAGGTAAACCGGGAAGATGTGTTCTCCGTGGATCATTTGGCCCTGTATAATGAATCTACGTGTCCCCAGAAAGTCAGTAAACTTGCACAACACAGAGGAAGCTGCAGCGACTGAGGAGGAAGCCTAAGAGGTGGTGTAAGCGGAAACGAATGGATAGAGGTATGGGAATGAATAAAACAATAAAAACAAAGAACTGTAGTTGTTGTTATTGTGGTGAAGAACCAGAGTGTGAGGTAGCAGAAGCAGCAGAGGCAGTAGAGGCAGCAGAGGCAGGAGAGTAGGAGTGAAGGAGAACCTCAGCTGAACAGAGATTAGCAGCATACCAATTTATACCAAGGTTGTGTTGGAGCCCAAGAGGTTGGAGCCTCAAAACTAAACAGGACTAAAGTCCTTAGGGGTAGGTGCTCCTAAGTGCAGAACCACTGCAAAACAGAGTTGGTGCTCTGGAGGTTGGAGCCTCACTGAAGTCCAAGTTGGAGCTTGGCAACTAATCACAATCAGATATATACTTATATTGTATTTATTTCATTGCACTGTGTTGTGTTCAATAAAAGCATTAATTCCAGCTGTTGATTTCTGTGTTCTATATATATATATATATATATATATATATATGCTTTTGGTAATAACTAGAACAATTAAAAAGAAATACTGACTTACCCCCCCTTTCAGTATTTCCAACACTAGCCACCCTTCACTGTCTTTTGCTGCCTCATCTCCACCAAAGCAGTAATAAAAATTGCAGTTCTTACCTTCCGATTGATAACATTTTGATTTGCTGATTATCTGGAGTATTTGAGGACTATTTCTGGAAGAAATTTGAAAGGGACTCATTGATTTTCTTATGATTTGAGGACTGACTGAATTCAGTATATAGACTTGACCTCAAGCTATTAAAGTTTTGATATCATTCTTGCAGAGGTCTGATTTACATTTATGTGGATTGACTAATCTCATCCGGGCAACAAGTAGCATTAAAGTGAAAGGGCAAGTACTATTGGCTGTTGCCACCCTTAATTTATATATATTCTATTACATTATTGAATCACTGTTAGCAATCTCGGTCAAAGTTTAACTTTGTATTATATCATCTAAGTGAGAGCATCATCATGAATACAGTTGACTGTCATTAACATTCAGATTTAAAGTTCATCATAACAATGACTGCATTGTTTTATTAGACTTGTTTCATGAATGTTGTATCTCTTTTAAAGATCCATTATCTTTAAAACATCTTTTGAGTGAGTGCTCATCTTGTTCGTAAGTATTAAAGCTTGGATCTGATTCCTTAGCAAATTGATCTATTAGCTATGATGGTTCATTTCATTGACAAAGGCATTTAAAGAAGTAGGTTGATAATTGTTTGGCTTATTGACTGTGGTTAAAGATATTTCTAATTTGATCATCTCATATCCATTTGCTAGTTGCATCATACAACTCATCTTCATCATACTGACATCTCTTCGCAGCATTGTTATATTGTAGCTTGATATCATTTCTTAGCAAGTACATCAGTTTATCATTGAGTATTGTTGTCTAAAGGCACTGGTCTATCATTTCTATCTTGTGGTTTTCCTAATCATGTTTAATTTAATATATCTTAACATTTCTCATATCGCTAATACTTGCTTTAATTAATAACCAAGTTACATCATTAACAAATTTCCTTGCCATAGATCTCCTAGGCCCTGTGGTTCCACAGGTCTCCCATCATCCATCTGCCTACAGGGATTACCCCCTTGAGTTAGCTAGGAGAGAGTCTAACGGAGTGAGTGGGAATCAGAGTGACAACCCCTACTCTGAGCATTGTCGCGGTGCCTAGACAATTTGTGCGACAACAAAGCCCAAACAAGGTCGGTCCTTACCCACAGTGTGTGAACTTGGAGCTTAGGGGCTAGCGTACTTGTAAATTTCTATAGATTCTCAAGATAAATAGATAATTCATACATTGAATCAGATCACCTAAGATAACTTGTGCAATAGAATGTTCTTATCACGAACAAATGAAATAACAATTAAAAAATATTCAACACATATAGGATAAACACATAGCCAACACATACCACAGATTAGTAGACGAAAAAACACCATGAACTGAACCCCAAAGTCTTTCTATTATGAGAAAAATGTTGCTAGTAGAGCAGTAGTTTAGTATATGTGTTACAAAATTACCTCATCCAAAGATCATCTGTGAAAACAGGAGCTAGATAGCTTCTTTATATAGAAAAACCCCTCCAAGTGGAAAGTAACGACTAGTTGGCTTGATCCTTGTCAAAATAATCTCGAATGTCGAAAATAACTTGATCTTTTTTTAATCTCCACCGTCGAATTTTTATTTTTGAGGAAAAATTCCTCTTGAAAACCATTTTTTATTAATCCAAAAATTAATATTTTGGATTAATTTCCTAAATAAATTGACTTTGACATAACCACCAAGGTCCAAGGGCTCGAATTTTCTTAAAATATCCATTTTTCCCTTGGTGGAAAACCTCCAAAAATTGACTTCTTTTTGATTCACGAATTTTTGATTATTTTCCACTTGGAGAGAAATTAATTTCTCTATAGTTATTTTTTGACTCTAAATTAATTAATTTTTTGGTTTAGGATTTTTATTTAATTTAGCCAGAAAAATTAATTGACTTTAGAGGGGATTTAATAATTTTTCCACCCTCAAATATTTTAGCCATGGTTTTTGATTGCGAGGTAACATGCACTAAAATAGTTTTTATGTCAAAATATTGCAATTAATTCAACCCTTAGAAACAAAAATACACATTTAGACCAGACCCTCAAGACATTACCCAATTCTGCAATACAATATGATCTAGTATGAAACCAAGTGTGTTTATAATAAAATAATTTAGCCATGGTGTTCTGATTACAGGGGACCATGCACTAGAATTATTCCTAAAAACACTTTTACATTAGACTCGATAAACACGAGGACTCACCTAAGACCTTGTCAATGAATTCCACCCTAGCTTTGGGGTTATAGCTGGAAAAAAAACTTTGCCGATTAGACGTGTTTACAAACACACATAATTTGGGGAGGTTAAAAGACTTCCTAGGATGAAATCCTTTGACAAAATTAGAGGCTTACCTAGGTGTTGTTACATAATTTTACTGGTCATACCAACATTATTTACAAAAAACTTTGCAAAAATTGGGTTTACAAGGATGAATTTCATGATGACTGATGACTTTGATCTTCAAAAATTTTTCTCCACTTCTTTGTACTTTGCTTTCTCAGGTTGTTGACAAAGTGTGGTCAACAAGGATGATTATGCCTTTAGCCCTATTAAGTGCTTCTAGCCTGCAAGGGGAAGGACATTTCATAGGTATACTCATCAATCCATAGGTGCATGTGGTAAGGTGGTGATGGAATGGGCAAGACTTCAAGGAAGATGGCCATAACCATAGTAGCAACTGGAGGAGGTCCAACATTTGTAAGTGCTATTATGAGAAGAAGGAGCCATTATGGAGGCATGAATTATCCCTTTCCTTGGCCTACTTTTTCCACCCCTCTAGTGCGCCTTTTACTTTAATGATTTTTCTTTCTTTCTTGCATAGCTTCGGAGGCCCAACTTTCTTTATGCTTTTTCAATACTCCTTAAAGATGTAGCAGTTTATCGCTCATCAAGGTTGGGACATTCAAGAGCTCCCTTTAGATAAAGCATGAAATCTGAAGAACTGGGTGATGGCTAATGAGGGGGGTAGATCTCATGCTAGGTTTGTGCCCACGTGCTTACTATGTCCCAACCATCTTTTACATTTTTCATTTTCATTATTTGTGGGTTCACATGCTTTTATCTTTCTTTCAATTGCATCAACCTCTTGGGGCAAACTCTTGGGCCCTGACTTAGGGATGAAGATATAAGGTGCTAGTCTTAATGACAGATGACAATCAACCTAAATAATGGATGTGGATAATAAGGAAAACATGAAAGTGTTAAATATGGATTACCTTGGGCACACCACTTTAATAAGTGCCTCCTATTATTGCCGCTCCTGAAGGAAGGACCTCATGGGAGGTCACACTGTACTAGGAGCAAAGGATAACCTCCTAGGTAAAGCATGGGAACAAGGGTACAACCAAGAGCGGTCAATCATCCACCTTGGCCTGCGATCCATATTAGTAGGCCCCAAAACATTAAATGAAAAGACATGATTACATAAATGGTTAGTGTATGTTCCGATAGGTGACCCACCTACCTTTGAAAAGTATGCCAGATGGGAGAGATCACTGATGGGAGCATAGGTGAACTTGAAGAGCTTTGATGTAAAGCTATTTATGGGCCATCAAAGGGCTGCTGACTGGCTCTCTGGCCAAATGGGAGAAATTTTTTCTCCTATGGGTTACCCACTTTTGGTGGGTAACAAGCCCTACCAGGGAAGCCTTCCTTGTGTTGGACTGTGTCCTTCACTAAGGAGAAGGGAGTAGTTGCTAAGGTGACAGTGGTAACACTCCTATGTTTTGCACATAGTTTAGATCTCCTAGTGAGGCTTCGCACTAGGCTGCTAGATTTTTCTCTTTTGTTTGTTCTGATATGTTATCATAATGTTTGATGTGTTAAATAAAAAATATTGTAGCTGCTATTTTTTAGATTATTGGGTATGGAGAAACAATTGCTGGATAGGACATTTGGTTGATTCTAGCTTATTGGCAGTTTGTTCATGTTCTTTCTTCAGTTTGAAGCACCTTTTTATTAAAAATATAAGCAGTGTTTAATGCTTAACCCTTGCAGATAATTTGAATGGTGCAAACGTCGTAGGCAGGACTGTGAGAGTTGATCATGTAGCAAATTACAAGAAGAAGAAAGAAGAGGATGAAGAGGAAGAGCAGAAAAAAAGGGAGGAACGTGGTGTTTGCTATGCTTTTCAGAGAGGTGAATGCAACCGTGGGTCCGCTTGCAGATTTTCACATGATGAACAAGTAATATGATTCTCTCTTTGTCAAGGAAAAGTGTGAATAGTTTTTTATTTTCACGTTTTGTTGGGGAAAGATGTAAAATATTGAAGGAATGCGTTTGAGGCAGTGGCAAATATCACCAATTTCTCCCAGTATTTCAAAAATTTTCCTGAGCTTTTTCAGGTTGGCAATTTGTGCAGTATTTTCTGAGTCTTTCAAGTCTGATTTTTTTGTGGACATTTTCTGATAATTTCCAATACTTGTCCAATATTTCCAGTAGGTTTCTTTCCAAACTGCAGCGATATATTCCCTGAAACATAATTTGCAACATTGGTTTTAGGCCATGTCAATAAATAACAGTAGCCACCATTTTATAGATGTTTAGGCTTGAACGTTGTAATGTTTATAGAACCACCATACACGTGCTCGGAAACATTGAACTGAATTTATGTGATTGCCCCTATCAATCTTGCACTGTCTTAATCACAATAGAAGAGCATGTGCTATATGTAATAACTTCCTTTTGTCCATAATTCATCACCTTGTCGCTGCTTCCTTCTATCTTTTCTTTTTGCTGATTGTTGGATATCATAGTTGTATTTTGTACAAACATGCTAACAATGCATTTCAGCTATCTGTTGTATATTATGCCAGTTTATTCGTTGATAGGAACATGAGAGGGTGACACAGAGAAGATTGACTTTGAAAATTATTTTTTATATTTCTTACAACAGTCTCTTAGGAATTGTTATGTCTCTCCATGTAGGAGCCAGGCAGTCTTAATATTTGCTTCATACATCTAAACCTAACGTTTAAACATTTCTCTCATAATCTTGGGATTGAAATATGCAGAGTTTAGGTGATCATCCTAATTGGAAAAGGGCTTAGCAACAGCATTTAGGTTGTCTTCTTGATGGTTTTACCTTTCAGTTTTCTTCATCTTTGATGATCAAAATTGTCAATCATTTTTATGCTTATTAAGTTGTGTGCTGTTTGACATGTTATTGACAGAGAAATGCAAATACTGGTTGGGGTGGCAAAGACAGTGGTCCAAGATGGCGGCATGATCAATATGATCATTCGTCCCAAGGAGGGCAACAGTTAAAACCTAAAGATGATAGCAGAGGTGGTGATATCAGGTCAAGACATGGCATTCAAGAAGGGGATAACAGGTCAGTACCTTCAGGAAAACCTGGCCAAAGGAAAAAAGATGATGGCAGTCAAGACATCCTTACTGCAAGACATAAAGAGACAACTTCAAAAGAGGACGTTAGACAGTCAAGATATGACGACAAAAGAGGAAGCCATAATAGATTAACAGAAGAGGAGGGTGGTATCTCTAGGCATGATGAAAGTCGCTACATGGATAAAGCAACTGGTAGTAAGAATGATCATAAGAGGAGAGGATTTGGCTCAGGATCAACTGATGCTAATGAGAGAGATGAAGAAAGGAGATCAAGGGATCACAATAGAAAAACTTATGATAGAAATAAAAATGATAATGACAGGAGAGAAGAAAAATACGTTGGCTTGGGGTCAAGAGATGCTGATGAAGAAAATGAAGATAAGAAGTCAAGGGATCACAGTAAAAGAGATTATGATAGGAATGTAAAGAATAATGACATGAGAGAATCAAGATACTTTGGCTCAGGGTCAAAGGACGCGGATGAGAGAAATGAAGATAAGAGGTCAAGAGATCACAGTAAAAGAGACTATGATAGAAATGAAAAAGATAATGATAGGAAAGAAGTAAAATACTTTGGTTCAGTGTCGAGGGAATCTGATGAGAGACATAAAGATAAGAGATCAAGGGATTACAGTGAAAGAGATTATGATAGAAATGAAAAAGATAATGACAGGCGTGAAGCAAAATATCGCAGGTGAAATTGTTATCCTTTATTCCCAAGATTGGGCATATATACAACATAGTAACATGATGCATTAATATGTTCAATGTTTTATTTTCTGGTTTAAATATGTAAAATGGAATATCGAGTGTTTGAAAGAAATCCTTCTCGCTTTCAGTCTAATAATGCGTCTTGTACACAAAAACAAATACTTACTGATTCTCTGATATCCTTGTCATAATACTTCTTCTATTGCCTTTTTATGCAAATGCATCTTTTCTCCTTGCATATTTGATACTTGTTAATCCAATTGTTAAGCCAATGGTGTAGTTCATGTGCAGATGTGCTAAGTAGGAGCTTAGATTTTCACAAACTCTGGAAAAAACTATGTCTTCTCAAATTATTGAAGAACAAACATTTTATAGTCTTTTTAAAGAGAAGCATGGCATCCTACATTTTTTACATGCACCACAAATATTATCTGGGCAGCAAAGTTTAGGGCAGTGAATAGTCTAACACAACCAGCGAAGATAAGAACTACTTGTTGGATCATTAAGGCAATTTGTGGTAAGTTATGTCCACCAAATCAAACCCTTGGTTAGACTTTGGCGTGTTAATTTCTCTCAACGCATATATTTTTCTTACATGACTGTGTCCTCGCTTTATGATCCTTGTTTTGGTGAATGCTTAACTAGGTATTGGCAAATTCATGTTGTTCTAACTCAGAATTTTGCTATCTCTTGTACCTGTAGTTTCTTAGGTTTTCGGACCTGAACTTGTGCCTCTTATGCTACCTCATGCACCTATAGTTTCTCAGATTTTTAGACCTGAACTTGTGCTACACTATTTCAGGTCTTGGTCTCTGTGGTTTAGGGCTTAACATGAGGGTCGTAGCATCGATAAGTCTGTTTAGGTTAGGTCTTACCCATAGTATAGTTAAGGTTAGTTTTAGGGTCTTGTATAGGGGGTAGTATATCCACACTTCAAAGTTCAAACTAGTGACATGTAACCTTGCAATCATGGCCGAATGAAGGAAGTAGACTGTCATTGAGAGCGGTTCCTTAAGCATATTACAACAACAGACCAGGACAGAGGTATATTTCTTAGGACACACACTAACTGAGACTTTCTTGTGTTGTTTTTTACAGTAACATTATTCATCACTTTGGCTGAAACCTTTCTGTAGACTGATGAAAACTTTATAGTGGAATGATGGGCTGCTGGCTGAGTTGCAAAGCATAAGCCCCCGAGGTGAGAGATAATGTTATATAGCTGCGGATACAATAGATTTATGCAATTTGTAGAGGAGATAAATGTTCCCTGGTGTCCTATTCGTTCTGTTGTCCATCTAAATCCCCCATGATTGATTTTGAAACTCTAATGCCCCAAGAGCTCAGTTTATTGATAGAAAAGTTGTGAAAGAGAAGTAGCCTTCACATGGCTACTAGGATATATTGTATGGCACATTTGATCCTTGCTATCACGAAGAGAAGGACAAGATCATCATTCCATGTCATTTATCATCAACTGTGCATGTTCCTTGACATCATGGTACATGTTATTCAGGGGAAACTTAAGCTTGCACTAAATTTGTTGTCTGTAAACTTGCTGCCCCATCTTCCTGAATCCTGAGGCTATCAATAACTATTTGTGGAGTTTCCTGCTTGTTGTAGACTTGCGAGATGGCTCTTGACAAGTGGGCAACTTCTGTGTGTTCCTGGTCACAGGCACAAAACCATGAAAAGTGCCCAGAATTAGCACCAAAAAGAAGAAAAAATTCGAGATCAGTTTATTATTAGAAAAAAAAAACACTCGACTCTGAAAAATGCATCGATTCTTTTCTCTTCCTTATGAACCATGACTAAGCAGCCTGTCTTGTGTTGGCTGTGTGGAGCTGTTTGTGTGTTAGGAGCTATGTATTGAAGCCAAACTTGGCACTGTGCGGTGGAGTTAAACTTGGAGATGTGTGTGAAGTTGCAGTTGCACCATCCAACTATCAGTTCTGTTTTCATTTCCCATGGATATAAGTTGAGCATAATAAATTTACATTTGAACTTTGAAGGTTTCTCTGGCTCAGAGTAACTAGTCTTTATATTTTATCTTTATGACCTTTACTACTATAAGATTAGTAGTAGATGGCATTCCTTTTGATCTATTTTTAAATGTCCTCACAACTGTTGTAAGCAATGATCATCATGTCTCGTTTAACATTGAATCTGTTTTTATAGTCATGAAATAGGAGGATTACCCTCATTGATCGTTGACTCCTTGTGTCATATTGAATTGGTATTCATAAGATATATATTTTTTGTATTTGCAGAAATTAATTTCAACATCTTGTGTGCAATGGCAGATGATTCTTGGACTTTTACCTTACTAAGTAGTAGTTAGTTTCCAAATCAGCTTTGCATCCGCTGCTTGGCCTTTTGTCTTTAGAAGCCTTCATGTGTAATGTTCAGATTCAGTGGAGATGGTTCACTTAGAGTAACGCTTGCCTTTAATTCAACTGCATTATATTCTAACACTGGTTTATTTTCAACTTTCTGCAATTGTAATCTATTCTGCTTTTCATTTGTGAAGTCCACAGCAAATGCACTGTAGCTATCATGTGTGCTTTGGAGCTAATAACCACCTTTTCTTAAGATAAATGACTTGTATATCCAAACCAGATTGAACATATTGACTGATGTATTTACATCTGGATTTTGGGCACTCCAATCCATGTAAGCAAACTGTCAGAATGAATTTCAAATTTATTCCAACCTATACAAAACCTGATATAATTGCTTTTCCCTTGAAATTCTCTGTAATTAACATTTTCCAACCAAACATCGAATGCTTCTTGTCCCAAGGCATGACACAAATCTTCACAATTTATTGCATTAACCTTTCTTGTTTTAAAGATCCAGTTGCCAAGTCATGTCATCAAGCAGTCTATAGAAACAAGCAATTCTTGTAAACTTTGCCTGTTCTCATGCAGACTGTTATATATTTCCCCGATTTCATATAAAATGATGCACTGTATTCTGTTTGTAAACTTTGGCTAATTCCTTATTATTTCTATTTATATTCAGCATGCCATTCAATTTGCTTTTATGTTGCATTATAATAATTAACTTTTTGACCATTTGGCAACTACAGCATATTCTTTTAAATTTTCTTAATATATAGTATTGTTGTTCTCAACCTGCCATTTCTTGCAAAGTCAGGCAAAGCTTCTAGCCATACTGGACACCTATAACCATGTTTTGGACATTCCCACATTCTGGAAATTTGTGCAGCATAGGAAAAATACCTGCATTGCCAGTAAAACAGTAAATATTTGTGATAAAATTTAAATATCCAGTTATAGTCTGCGGTTCAGCCTTCTGGGGTATAGTTGATGTTTTCTTTGGAAGACTATCATTTACATAAGTCCACTAGCATAAAGAACAAACGACTGTTGTTGCACATATTGTTAATGTTCCTGCAAACCTAGCACCTGACAATCCATTGACTTAGCAGATTAAGGATCCCCTGAATGAACACACAAATAGGTTATTAATGTTAAATTAGCAGAAGCAAAATATAACCAATATCACATAAAAATGACACAGATTCTTCCCAATCAAATCATTGCATCATTAAAAAATTCAAAACCTATTTGGGCTCCCGTCTTGGGATAATGGCCCGATTGAGGAAATATATGTACAACAACTGGATTTGATCCGGTTGATCAAATCCTTCTTGGCTGATCTAGATCTCCTTGTTTCCGCCTTCCTCAGACCCAACACACTAGAGTATTACACTTCTCACTGAGATACCTCTCTCAATCTTGTGGTGTTGTATGGCGTGTCTTCTCCCTATACATGGCCTTGCTTTTATAACTTTTCATTGAGCTAAATCCCTAACCCCAACCTCCAAAGTGATTAACCACTAAGATTAGATCTTGCCTCACTTGAGATCAAGGGATGAGATTAAAACATAATCACTGAAGTAAATACTTTACTTTCTTTAATGATTTTTTAGCTCATAAGCCAACATATTAGTTATGTGCTTTTCCTAAGTTAGACTTAGGCTAAGTTACAAATGCAACTTGCTCACACTAGAGCAAGTGTCTAAGGAGACTTAGGGCGAATTCTGTTCACCTAGACATTTAGGCCTATGCAAAAGTATCTACTCGAGCTACAAACATCAACACTCTATTAGTGAGGGAGGTACTTCTACCCCTTGAACTGACTTCGACCCTGGAACTGCATCTGTTGTCATGGATGCTCCCTTTGAATTGGAAGCCTTCCTTGCCACCTCGTATGGAAACATCCTCGAAGTCCTCCCCTTGGTCTGATCCTAGAAGCCTTTTTCTCCTGAATGTCTTGTAGGGTCACCTCATACCAAGAGACCTTGAAAAATTTGGAGGAATTTTTCAACTGCTCCTCCCCTCCTGAACCTGAAGGCTAACTCCCTCTTATTTGCTCAACCTTCGGAGCTTCTCCCTCCTTGTCCTCAGTCACTGCTTTTTCCATCACTCGAATACACTGACCCTTTAGCCTATATAGGTTTCTCTCTCTAACTCCAATGCCATGTTCCTCATCAGAGCTAGGTACCCTGGGTCTGATTAATACCTTTCCATCTTTGTTAATTTTAGGAATGTTCTATGCTTAGAGAAATTTATTTCAATTTTCCCAGTTAGCTCAATATCTTTTCCAGATTAGCAATCACATCAACATAATAGTAAATTGCAGATAGAACATAAACATAAATCGCAGAAGACAAGCCAAGACAAGAGGAAAAAAGATGTGGTGCTAGCCAGGGACAAACGCTAATGTGGGGAACCCTTGATCAATTCTTCTTATATGTTCTTCAATAGTTCAAATGAGAGAGAGAGATAGTACATATACATCAGAGGTCAACATATTGACTTATCTAAATAAGAGCAGAGATCTTCTCTAAGAAGATAGCATATGAGGTAGCTGATCTGAGCTGAGTAGAAGGCATACTGCTTCCACTGATCCAAGGTGACTCCATCAGCGTGCTGCAACTCACTGTACCGCACTCAATCATCATGCTGGACCTCATTACCATGATGCACACATCATACTGCTGCATCATCAAGCTGTACCTTATCATCATACTACACCCACCAATGCTGCCTCATACTGAACCTCACTGTGCCCATCATGCTGCATCTCATTATAGCATTTATTTATCAATGCTGCACTACACTTCATCATGATGCCCATCATTATGTAGCAGTATCCAACATCATGCTGCACCTTGCTGTCACATCTTATCATGGATTGCATACTGTTTAGGATCTCTATTTGCTGCATTGAATCTAACAGCAGATAGGGCAGCCTTCATTATGTCAAGATAGTCCTATCTAACAATCATCAATCCAGGCAACACAAATATGATCCTTGATCCTCCAATGATACCTCAACGGATCTGATCCTAAGATCCCCTAATTCTGCCCTCCTAAACAACCTCAATGTCTTCCTGAAATAGCTTCAGAGCAACCTTATTTCTCTACACTAAATACTCCTTTTGGTTGTTGCTGTCACACTGTTCCTTTAGGGCAGATTCAAGCCTAATGTATTGGCTTGTCACCCTCAAACAATAGTTGCACCTTCCAGCAAACCCTCCTTGTCTCAGCCTCCTCCAATCAGTCATATTGTCCTTTAAACAGACCCCTGCAATAGCCCTCAAATGTCCACGCTGCCCAGTCCTCTCCTTGCTGCAACTGGGGCTTCCTTTTGGACAACGAATTAGGGTCTTTAGACTGTGGATGGATGACCTTAGATTAGCTCTCTCTAGACTGCGAATAGGGCTTTCTTTAGGCAGCATATTAGGGCAGGTTTGGGCAACGTATAGGAGCCTCTTTAGGCTGCGTATAGAAGCTCCTCTAAACGTGGATATACCTCCATTCAATGATCTTGCTTTTGCTGTAGCTAGGAGCCTCTTTTGACTATGATTAGAGCATCCCTTTTTGCTGCATCCAAGGGTTGTCTCAAACCCTTTTAAAACAACGAATAGGATTAAGGCATGACTGCGTTTAGCTAGGGCATGATAATACCTGCAACTAGGGGATGATAGGATTGCATTAGGGTCAGTTGTTAGGCCTCCTTCACCGTGCTAGATCTCCCTGCTTGGATTGCGACTAGACCACCTTCTTTGGGACTGCGGCTAGGGCAATATTAGACCTCTTAGGGTCTCCTTCTAGACTTTCGTTTAGGACTTTATCCTCTTAGATTTCTCTTGCCACCAAAACCCAAAACTAGTGGAGAGAAATCAAGAGTGAAGTATGTGACTAAATGAATCAAGCCACCTCATTTTATACTAAAACGTTGAGCACAAGTGGGGGTTATCTGGTTGTTGGCCGACCTTGACGAATTGTTCCATAACACAAATAAATTCATATCTCCATGATTACTTATCGGAATCGAATGGTCTTTAGATCAATCCTACACCTCTCAATGAGAGGAATCCAAGAAAAATATCAGTTGCCATAAATAAGATGACCCACATTGAGTTTGGCTCTAGTTGTCAATTTTAACACTCCCTCTCAACTAGGGAGAACTCCATCGGCTAATCCATTTGCCAGATTGTACTATATCTGTCATCAGTTCCCTGCACTGCTTTGCTATGTTCTGCTCTGCTGAACCATGAAGAAGAAGAATCGATCGAGAATGTCTCATACCATTCTCTACTGACCTGAAGTCAGTGCCATATGAAGAGAGTTTTTCATACCACTCTTACTGATCCTAGATCAGTTCCAAAAGTGAGTTATATCACTCTTACTGACCCAAAGTCAGTTTCATTGATCCTAGATCAATATCACAAGAGAGTGTCTCAAACCACTCATACTGCCGGAAGTTAGTTTCATTGATCCCAGATCAATATCAAAAGAGAGTGTCTTAAACCACTCATACTGACCTGAAGTTAGTTTCGTTGATCCTAGATCAATATCATCCTAGCATAGGGAGTACGGTAGTAACACGATATGTTCATTGGTACTACTATGGTCCCTATCCTCATTTCCCTACTCATTGGCCAGATGAGAGGTATTTCATGTGAGTCCTAGACTGCATGGGTAGGATGTCTCAGCAGGGGAAGTATGAACCACTCATCTTGTCTACATGTCGCAAGGGGTATCCTAGGGGAAGGTTGAACCACTCACCCTGTACATAAAAAATCACTAGGGGAAGGCTGAACCACTCACCCTATGATTGTGTCTCGGCAGGAGAAGGATGAACTACTCATCCTTCCTACATAGCAAACCACTAGGGGAAGGCTGGTCACTCACCCAATGGTTTCTCATCGCTCCATGATGTACTCCGAAGCCCCCCGAAGCCCCTAGAGCTCAATGTCCATATCATATAGGGCATTGAGGAGAGAGTCTCTTCACGACTCCTAGTCATTCTCAGAAAGTCACGAATTTGACCTTTCCCAGGGGCTTCGACAGAATGTCAGTGACCTGCACATCAGTCCCAATGCGATGGAGCCTTCTTGCTTATCAATGTACCATATCCCAGATAAAGTGGTATCTGATGTCTATATGCTTGGAGCGATCATAGAATACGAGATTCCTCAACAATCAAATCCCCTTCTGGTTGTCACAGAAGATCACGGTTGTATCCAACATGTGTCCAAACAGCTCATTGAAAAGCTTCCTCAACTAGGTAGCTTCACACGAAGTCATACTTGTAGCTATGTATTCGGTCTCAACGGTGCTCAAAGTAACCGACTTCTGCTTCCTGCTCATCTAGGATATCAAGGCAGAACCCAAAGAGAACTAGCACCCAGAGGAGCTATTGCGATCCTTCACACTGCCTGCCTAATCATCATCAAAATAATCACGCGGTTTCACATTTCCGGCAGTGTATCTCAACCCATGAGTGATTGTGCCCCGAAGATATCTCAAAAGATTCTTGGCACCAATATAGTGCCAAGAATCTTCTCAGATATCTCCAAAACTGCGCTGGTTAATTAACGTTACATGTGACAACCCACCAAAAACTGTCAGATATAAGGGTTGCAGTTAACACTGATCACGGGATTTAAATTAATTAATCCGGGTTTAAAGCAATTAAGCGTAGTTTAGCAACCAGTTAACTCTGAGTTTAGTTTGGCGGAAGCTTGGTGGTGCCCCCAAATTCGGGCTTGCCTCCAAATTTAGCGCACTAACTGGAGTCATTCCAGAATTAGCGGAGCTTTTCTAGGAAAAGACTATCTGAGTCATAGAGAAGTCAAATTTCGACCAAATTGAGCTCGGAAAGAGGTGTTCTTGGTTAATTTGGACATTCTGAACACATTGGTGCAGGAATCAGGAGCCATAGAGCTTTGTAAAACAACATATTTTCCACATTGAGCTAATACAAAGGCCTAAGCCATGGAAGCTGGACCAAGGAGATGTACCCCAGGAGGGGTGAACTCCATCAAAACACTGTTAAAGTGTCTCTTTGATGGTTTGCTGTACTTTGTATGTCTGCTGTTCAGTATTTGTTTTTGAAGCTATTTTGCTCATGAATGTCAGTTTAAACTTAAGGAAATTTACTTGATTACATACCCAAACAGCTAATCAAACCTCAACACAAGAAGCAATAAGCAAGCATATGTTTAGAAATCTGTAATTTTTATTAGCACAACAAAACTAATCATACAAAAACAGATCAAGTTGGTATCAGAGCAAAGGTTGAATTGCTTGATTGCTTGAGTTTGTGCAATTAGGGTTTTAATGGTTGCAAAATTGTGATGCTTACAAGGTTAAAGTTGCAAAATGGAGAAGAGAAGTTATTGGTAGCAACTCCTAAGGTAATGCCTAGAAGAAGGCGAGCCATAAGGCCACAATCTCCACCACCCAAAGTTCCAATTCCAGTTGCACTTGTAACTCCTCAAGTTTTGCCTTCAACTGAGATTGAAGAGGTACAAGCAGTACCAATTTCTGAGCTGGAATCCATAGCCATTATGTCTGGAGAAAGAGAGCTTGAAGGTCCTTCTTCAGAAGAGGAAGAATTCAAGAAAGCTTTCTTCACTTTAACTGAGATGGTTAAAGTCCTCTATGAAGAGAGGAACACTAGAATGGTTGGAGAGAGCTTGAAGCCTCCACATGGAGAAGGAAGCTCAGAGGATAAAAAAGATGAGAAGAAGGATTCCAAAGAGAATGGTGGAAATCCACTCCATCTCCACCATCCTCATCATCTTCATCATCTCACACAACATCATCTTCCACTACCACAACTGAAACTGCCCGTACTCATTCAAAAACCCCAAAAGGAAAGACTCCATTACTTAAATTGGACATAAAAATCGAACTTCCCATGTACAATGGATAGGTGAATGCATAAAAGTTGGACAACTGGATTCGACAGTTGGAGGTATACTGTAGAATTCATAACCTTCAAGAAGATGACATAAAGATCCAGTTGGCTTCACTGAGGCTAGAAGGAGCTGCACTAGTTTGGTGGGAAGCAAAGACTCAAGAGGAAATGAGAATCCATGATAAGATATCCATTACTTGGGTTGAATTTGTTTCTGCAATTAAAAGACAGTTTTATCCTTTATCGTATATGCAAAAAGCCATTATGAGTTGCCAAAATTTTAGGCAGCATAAAGGCCAAACAGTCCAAGATTATACACATGAGTTTGGGAAAAGGGCTTTGTTGTTAGTAGTGAATTTGAATTCCCAAGCTACACTGTTGAAATATATTGGGGGTTTATATTCCTATTTGAAACATACTATTCTTATGTTTAATCCAAACAATTTAGATGAGGTATGTGTGCAAGCCACGCAACTTGAATCTAGAGGAAAGAACATTCAGGAAGAGGGTAGTAAGAGGAAGCCATTCAAGGGCAAGGAGAAAGAGAAGGGTGGAAAATGGAAGGGAAAGAAGAATGCAAGTGTGAAGAAAGAAGGGGAGAAAATCACATGCAAACATTGTTCCAAAGAGGGTCATGATGAAGCCCACTGCTGGAAATTGCATCTCAAATTAAGGCCTAAGAAACAAAACATCAAGGGAAAACAAAAGACGTCCGCTACCACACAACATGACCTTGGTTCAGACTTTGGTGATGAGACCAAGATTTTAGCTATGGTTACAAAAGGAAAAGAAGCTGTTGCAAGCACTAATTCATCACATAGTCAAAACAACACTCCGAATGAAGAGTCAAGAATAAAGTTGTTTCATGTAAGAGTGATTTCAAATCATACAAAGATTGATGTATTATTTGATAGTGGGTCACATTCAAAATTGATTTCAGAAGACTTGGTTAAAAAACTAAACCTTGACACTGTACCTCATCATAAGCCATATCCATTAGGTTGGATAGTTAACAATGCAAACTTACAGGGTACAAGGAAATGTTTATTCAAGTTCGCCGTTATTGAAAAGTTCATTGGTGAAGTTAAGTTGGATGGAGTTCCACTTGACATCTCATGAATCATTTTGGGTAGGTCTTATTTTTATGATAGAAAAACATTATTTTATCCCCATGACAACAAATATAGATTGCTTAAGAATGGGGTGGAGTACATAGCGAGAGCCCATCGCAAAAAGCTGAATATTTCTTTGGTTAATGCAGGGCAGATGAAGAGACTAGTAAATGCAAGTAAAAATTTTGTGCTTCTCATGATCAAGAAAAGGAATGATAATGATTATGAATCTTTTGAAGGCTGTGATGATAAATTGAAATCTGATTTGTTTGATGTGGTAAGCAAGCATGGCGAGATGTTTCAGAAACCAAAGGGGTTACCTCCCAAGAGAGGAATTCAACATGAGATTTAGTTGCAACAGGATGTTCCACTTCCGAACATTGGCAACAGGATGTCCATTATGGAGAGCTTGGAAATAAAAAATCAAATTCAATAATTGTTGAACAAAGTTTTCATACACCCATCTACTTCGCCATGTGGTTCACCCATTGTCTTGGTGCCAAAGAAAGATGGAATTTGGCACAGGTGTGTGGATTTCCGTGCACTAAACAAAATCACTGTAAAGAATCGTTATCCACTCTCAAGAATTGATGGTTTGCTTGAACAATTGAGGTATGCAAAATATTTCACCAAGTTAGACTTACGAAGTGGTTATCATCAAGTTAGGATAATTGAAAAAGACATTTGAAAAACTGCATTTAAAACTAAACAAGGATTGTTTGAGTGGGTTGTTATGCCTTTCGGTCTTACAAATGCTCCAACTACTTTCATGAGGGTAATGGATGATGTATTGAAACCATTTCTAGATGAATTTGTCATTGTCTATTTTGATGATATTCTCATATTCAACGAATCAAGAGATGAACATGTCATGCATGTAAACAAAGTACTTGATGTCTTGAGAAAATAACTGTGGTTTTTAAAGATGTCGAAGTGTGAATTTGGCAAGACTTTTTTAGCGTATTTGGGACACATTGTTGGAGGAGGTGAGCTAAAGATCGACCCCTCTAAGGTTGAGGTCATTCTGAATTGGCCCAAGCCCAATACAGTGACAAAGGTAAGAAGCTTTTTAAGGGCAACACAATATTGGAGAAAATTTATTGCTAATTTTTCTTCCATTGCAACTCCATTACATGCATTGACAAGTGTCAAGAAAGTCTTCTATTGGGGATATGTACAATAGAAAGAATTTGATGCTTTGAAGCAAAAGATAAGTTTAGCATTGGTATTGGCACTTCCGGATCTTAGACAACCATTCGAGATTCAAACATATGCAAGTGATTATGCCATGGGAGTAGTTCTATTGCAGCATTATAAGCCCATTTCATTTCATTCTGAAATCTTTAATGGAGATGTAACTAATTATCCCACATATGACAAAGAACTTTATGCATTGGTACAAAGTGTTAAGAAATGGAAGCACTATTTGATGGGGAAGGAGACCATCATACATACCAACTATCAACCATTGCAATATTTACAGTCACAACCAAAGTTGCAGTAGTCACGACATTTTAGATGGATGGGTTTTCTACAACAATTTCATTTGGTTATCAGGTATAAAAAGGGAATCTACAATAAGGTAGTTGATATGCTTTCAAGGTCTATTGTAAATTCATCTGTTATACTCGAGCATAATTATGTTTTGCATGAAAGTTACATAAAACAATATGCAAATGATAGTGACTTTCAAGAAGTATATGCAAGCTTGAGTCAAGGAAACCAAATTGAAGAGTTGGATTATCATGTACATAACAATTTGTTGTATCACTTGGGCAAGTTGTGTATTCCACAGGGAGAAATAAACAATATCATAAGGGAGGCGCACACTTCATTGATCGCTGGACACTTTGGTGTAGGCAAAACAGTAGCAAATATTCAAAGGTGTTGTTATTGGCCACGCATGTTGGATAATGTTTCTCATTTCATATGAGGATGTTCTTTATGTGCTACAAGTAAGCCTAGCAATAGGAAACTTAGTTTATACACTCCACTTCCGGTACCTTCACGTCTGTGGGAGAGTATCTCAATGGATTTTTTAGGAGGTCTTCCATTGTCAAGGAAAGGTCATGATTACTTGTATGTAGTTGTAGACAGGTTCAACAAGATGTGCATACTAACATCATGTAAAAAACAAATTACAACTGAACAAACAACTCATCTTTTCTTCCAAAAGATTTGGGTACATTTTGGTCTTCCTACTCCTATTGTAAGTGATCGAGATTCTCGATTTGTTGGGAATTTTTGGTCAATTTTGTGGGGCATGATGGACACAGTTGAAGAAGAGTACAACCTTTCATCCACAAACAGAGGGACAAACCGAGGTGGTCAATAGAACAGTTATTCATCTTCTTAGAGGATATTGCAGCTAACATCCCAAGTTGTGGGATGAATAGTTGCATTGCATACAACATGCATACAATAGGGCAAAGCATTCTTCAACAAATACATTGCCATTTGAGGCATGTTATGGGTACTTGGCAAGATCGCCATTGGACTTCATCTTTGAGAAATATGTCGCCATCGAAGGTCACAGTGATATCGATAAGGCAAGGAAGTTCATAGAGCAAATTTAGTTGATACATCATACAGTGCAGGAACAACTTGAGAAAAGTCAGAGCAGCTACAAGGAAAGGCATGACAAACACCGGGTTGATTATAAATTTCAAGTTGGCGACGAAGTTTGGTTATATATTAGAAAAGAGAGACTTCAAGGGGAAGGTAAAAATCTTAAGCCAATCCATTATGGTCCTTTTAAAATTCTGGAAAAGATTGGTAACAATGCATTTAAGCTTGATTTCCCTCCTTATATGCAAATATACTCTATTGTTAATGTTGAGAATTTGAGATTATTTGAGCCTCCTTTGATTGATGATCAAAGAGAGCATGTTCAGCTGCCATCAATAGATTATTTATCACCATACTATCTTAATGAACTTTAGTAGGATCTCATACTTGACAAAAGAACTAGGACTTCGAAGAGAGGGGATGTCGACTACCTTAGAGTGGGACTCAAAGAACAAAAGCCTTCTTAAGCCAAATGGTTGGACATCGAGAAGGTGAGGGAGCTGTACCCTCACCTGCTGAACAATTGATAGTATCTTTTGAGGTCCAAAAGGCTTATAGTGGGTTGGAATGATCAGGTGCTCAGTGTTTAGCTCAAAAATCAAAGTTCTCAGAATGGCTCGAAATCTGAACGACCGCGCCTGTCTCAGAAAAAAAGATCCTAACGCAACTTGTTTCATTGAAAACCGAGTTTGTATGAGAAAGTTATTGTGTTCTGATTTCCCAGTCACTACATAGTGAATAGTCCGTACTGCTGATGTCGTAGGTGACTAGGCATGGTCAACGACGAATCGCAGGTGGACAAGTGGCATCATTTGATTGGGTTGTATAGGTGGTGTGTTGGCGTATTCTCATTGGTTTATTTTGGACCAATGGAAGAATGCCACATGGAAAACTCAAAGGCCACCACATGGCAGCTCGTAAAGGCCTTGACAGTCGACACAATGGAGCAAAATATTATGGTGGAGGTCGGGGTCGAACCCACGACCTCCAGGCTACCATCCGCATAACTTAACAGTCCCCGCTACCACCGTGGTTCCTACCATGTATGATCTCCGCATATATTTAAAGACAAGCGGTGTGGAGTTGGGTGGTTAGGGGAGGTCCAACCCGCAGGCCAGCCCTCCCCCATGTGAACGCAAACATACAAACCACAATAGTTAGTATAACCTGGCGGCTCCGACATACCATTACTTCGTGAAAGTTAACATGTGAATGCAAATATATAAAACCACATATAGTTTGTGTTAAACGACAGCTCCAAACCCAAATACCGCATGTGAACACAAAGGTTGTAACATAAAACGGTTAAGCGTAGACTCCAAAACCGTGCGGGTTAATTAACATTACATGTGACAACCCACAAAAAACCACTAGATGTAAGGGTTGCAGTTAACACTAATCACGAGATTTAAATTAATTAATCTAGGTTTAAAGCAATTAAGCGCAGTTTAACAACCAGTTAAATCCGAGTTTAGTTTGGCGGAAGTTCAGCGGTGCCCCCAAATTCGGGCTTGCCTCCAAATTTAGCACGCTAACTTGTGTCATTTTAGATTTAGTGGAGCTTTTTTAGGAAAAAACTGTCAGAGTCATAGAGAAGTCAATTTCAACCAAATTGAGCTCAGGAAGAGGTGTTTTTGGCTAATTTGGACATTCTGAACACATTGGTGTAGGTATCAGGAGCCATAGAGCTTTGTAAAACAATTTTTTTTCCACATTGAGCTAATACAGAGGCCCAAGCCATGGAAACTGGACCAAGGATATGTAGCCCAGGAGGGGTGAACTCCTTCATCAAAACACTGCGTTAAAGTGTCTCTTTGATGGTTTGCTGTACTTTGAATGTCTGTTGTTCAATATTTGTTTTTGAAGCTATTTTTCTCATAATTGTCATTTTAAACTTAAAGAAATTGACTTGATTACATACAAAAACAACTAATGAAACCTCAACACAAGAAGCAATAAGCAAGCATATGTTTAGAAATCTGTGATTGTTATTAGCACAACAAAACTAATTATACAAAAACAAATCAAGACTATATTGTGCTTTGCTTTGATAATTGCATTTCTTCATTAACACATTAAGTTTACCCCATAACATCATAACATTATTCAGATCTACATCATTATTCAACAACATACGCAACTATGTAGTAAAACAATACCATCATCATCATTGCAGCGGAACATAAATGAACAATAGAAGAAAAGCATTCACACATAGAGACACCTGGATTGGTGTTAAAATTTGATGACTAAAAAAAAGTTTCTTGCAATCACAACCCGGTTTTAATTTCACCTTATCACTCCCATTCAATTAAATGCCATTTCCCATAAACATACATTCAACATATAGAATTCTCGAAGTGAAATTTCCAGATTAAAACACATGGGACTATCAACACATGCTGAAAATAAATATGGACATAACCAGACCAATGGCACATAAAAATACACAGATTTTTGGTCAACTTAGAGCTAGGCAAAACCTCTTCAGTCTTCTCTGGGGAAAATGTGTTGGAGAGCTCTTCAAATTTATTTATCTTTCAAGTTCAGGAAAAATGCATTTGCAGACAAAACATAATAACAAAATACAACTTATCTCTTCAGCCCAAAACCCCTTGAAAACCGTGCTCACTTTGCTTTGATTTCCGTGCCCACTTGAAGATGAAAATATGTATTGTAAGGATACGATTGTACAGTCTGTATTGTATGGACTGTACGTATTTTTTTCATTTTTTTCAAAAACTTCTTTCGAGCGGCATGCAGCTTAAAACATTCAATGTTGTTCGTACTCTGCCTTCTGTTGTCTTCAATGCCTTGATTTCCATGCCCAACTTTGCCCATAAATCGCTCCTTCAGCTTTCTGCAACAAATTTCTCCTTCAAAACTTTTCTCCAGCTGTTAGCCTCCTTTCTCCAATCTGCTTATGAAGAATGAATGCAATCTCATTTTCTTTTCCCCCTTTTTTTTCTCTAAATGACTTTTGGGAAACTCTAAGATCTAATAGCTCAAATTCATTTAGATCAAGAGATGAGAATAAATGTGCATTTAATTAACTATTTTTTAACTCACCCATTAAATAAAGTACCCACATTGTAGTTTATGTCGAAAGTCAATTTTCACTTTATAATATAACATTGACTTTAGACTTATAAAGTCACTTTCACTTTATAAAGTCACACTTAGGAAAATAATTATTTTGGACACTCTGCCCTAGGTAGAGACTAACCCATGGGAAACCACTTGTCCAAGGTACATTAAAAATCAACACTCCCTCTTATCGAGGAAAGTGTTTCTCACCACGCTCATTTTGTCC
Organism: Pinus taeda; assembly: GCA_000404065.3. Taxonomy (NCBI): domain Eukaryota; kingdom Viridiplantae; phylum Streptophyta; class Pinopsida; order Pinales; family Pinaceae; genus Pinus; species Pinus taeda. The sequence goes on along the minus strand of APFE031485065.1, from coordinate 10,780 downwards.
TTGAAATGGACATGCTTGCTTCTTGGCAAGGACTTCGTGAGAACATCAACCACCTGCTCATCTGTTGATATATACTCCAGCTTCACTGCCCCCTCCTGAACATAGTCCTTGATGAAATGATATATGGTGTCAATGTGTTTTGACCTATCATGAAACATTGAATTCTCTGTGAGTTTAATGCAACTCTGCTTATCATAGTGAATAACCGCCGGTCTCAAGTACTAATCAAATAGGCCATACAATAACTTGCGAAGCCAAATGGCCTCACAACTTGCCTCACTACCAGCCATATTACTTAGCCTCAAAAGAGCTCAAAGCAACTGACTTTTTCTTTCGACTGAACCACGACACAACTGCCGAACCCAATCTGAAGCAACACCTTGAAGTGCTTTTCCTATCAGAAGCACAACCAACCCAATCTGAATCTGTGTAATCTGTGAACCTTACTCCATCTCCTCGCCTATAGTCCAGACCATAATCAACAGTGCCCTGCACGTAGAAAAGAATGTGCTTTGCAGCTACCTAGTGCACCTTCCTGGGCTCAACCATGAACTGGCTAAGTGTGTTCACTGCAAAGCATATATCTGGCCTAGTGTTGACCAGATAAATCAAGGACCTAATAAGCTTCCCATACAATGTGGGATCCACCAAACTAGAATTTGAAGCATGAAGCTTCTTCCAGTTGGTGATCAAAAGTGTAGACATGGGTCTACAATCTACCATGTAAAATCTGTTGAACACATCCACAACATACTGCCCCTGCCCCAGAAAGATATGCCCCTCCTCTTGCCACATCTCAAGCCCCAAAAAGTAATGCATCAACCCAATGTCCATCTCAAACTCCATAGCAAGATCCTCCTTGCAACCACTAATCAGTCTCTTTGCCCCAGTAATGAACAAGTCATCAACATACAACACAATAATGAGTGGATCATCCCCTACAACAATGTAGTAAATGTTCGGATCTGCATCACTCTTCGTGAAACCCATTTGCTGCAAGTAAGTATCAATCCTAGAATACCAAGCCCTCGGAGCTTTCTTAAGTCTGTAGAGTGCTCGTCTCAACCGACATACATATAAGTATTACTTGATTGAATCAAATCAAATCAACACACTTACAAAATGATTCAAAATTGTTTCATAGTCATTGTATAGTTTTTAGCATTTCTTTTCAATCCTCTCTCTCCCTCTTCACTTCCCCAAACTAAAGGTTTATATACAAGATGATAAGCCTTACCATATTCAAACTAAATTTTCCCAACCAAAACTGTTTTTACAAAAATTACAATTTATTGTTTTTGAATTGTTGGTCAAATCTTAAATAATGAAAAGAAATAGACATAAAAACTAATAGGACATCCTCACATGATTTGAAATAGCTCCATGGCATTCACAATAACTACTTCCATGGAAACCAAGACCATCGTTTGTTGAATGCGAGCATCCTGACAAAAAATAAAGAAAATAACATTAATAACAAATGTTGATATCAAAACAAGGTTGCTACAAAATCTTTGATTATGTGGCCACCTTTTAAATTTAGCAAACATAGTCAAAACAAAAACATACCTCAAAAATATCTTACCCTAAAATATAGATAAATATAAAGTCTTTATTAAGCAAGATATGAATCTGGAGAGAAACCACTTTGACATTGATGGCTTAATGATTATATGCATATCTCCTTACTGTGTTTTCACCTTAGATTCTATATATTTCTATTTGTTTTGATTTCCCTTAATTGATTTATGGATTTAAGCTGATTTTTCTCTTGAACGAGTTGGTTAATATGATGCTCAAGACGATGAACTGTAACTAGAAATTGTTGGTGCCGGTACATATCAAGTGTGGACGGATCAGAGCCAGAATTTATATGAGGATTTTTTTTTTCTGAATTACTATTACCATCATGAACATATTTATCATTATCAACAAAACCAAAATTATCCTTAGTTTGAGGTTTGTTTGTTTTTCTTTGGTGAAGGCTTAGTAGGCATTTCGAGATCGAAAAAAACCTCCTTTACCAGGATATTATTTATTTTGTTATGTCGAGCCCTTGATAATTTTATTTAATTTTGTTTAGCTTTCACTCTAAATTGAGGATAATACTCAGGTTGACTAACATCCTCTTCCTTTTCACGTTTAAATTGATGACTACGGTCTAAGGGTTTTAGCTCATCTTTTTTCTTAAATTCTAGTTTCAATTCGACATGATGGAATTTTGTATTCTTAGCCATACTCCTAGTGACATGAATAGGTACAATTTTAGGGCTATCAATCCCTCTAATGCCAAAATAATTTGACTGCTTTACATGGAATGATTCATCAAGGTCATATTCATCGAAAATGCATAAAACAAATGAAACTGGGTCAATTGGTGGAGGATTGTACAAAACCCTAGGTCTAATTGATGCTTTAGAAAAATGCATATGAGACCATGATGGAAAAGAGACCTGTCAAGGTTTTTATGTTCATCCTGATATGCCTTGACCATTTTGGCGAGGATTTTGTATAAATAATATGGAAGGTTAATTTTATACCCTAAAAATACTTTATCATCTTAGTCCAACATTGTATGCATAATTCTTGTTTGCCAGGAACTTCCTCCATGGTATTTAGTGCACAGGATAGTTCTTCGAACATTTCTCACTCTTCGTAGGGATATAGGTCACTATGGCTATGAAATTAACATCCACAGAAATGTCCAAGTCCTCAACCTTTACCCTCTTTCCATTGAAGGTAGAGACAAAGGATTTCACTACTCCCTCACTGAAACCTTGAAATATTTGGACAAATTTCCACCATTTGACTTGCTGAAAAAATGTCAAATATTCATCATATGACTCAATGATATCACTCCCAATTTGCTCAGTTCTAATCATAGGGGGCATGATAGTGTAAACAGGAGGTGAAATGAGTCAAATGGAGGTATGAAAATGTAACAACTTACATAGTGGCATGCAAAGCCCAAGAAGAGAAATGAAATTCATAGAATCCAGAGACAAAACTCTATGGTTTGAATTGGATGGCTGGTGATACAGAGTGTACCAAATAATAACTATGACAACCAAAGAAGTACTACTACTTGAAATGTTGAGTAGTGACAATAGTGAACATTGCAAATAAATGTCAAAACCACAACCAACAACTCATATATGTTGTGTCATATCACCAAAAGAATACAGATGATTCATTAAAAATAAATCTTATCGGATCTGCCTACCACCACCAAGTATCACTTCCCTATATAATACATCGAAAACTTTCGATACTAGATTTAATTGCACACAAAACCATAGGCTTGTTATTAAACTCATCATGAATCAAACCATACAATCAATGAAAAATTAATTAAAAGTTGAATAATGATAACACATGATAAGGTTATGAAATGACATAAAACCCTTTCAAAAAAATGTAGACATGTGTTGTGACAAGGTCCATGAGAAATAAAACACATATCATCCCTGGACCTATACATAAAGATTATAACTATTGTGTGATTGAGACGTTGGGAATGAAAAGAAAAACAAAATCTTCCACAAGATATGGTGGATATTAACGAAGCTATGTCACGCCTAAATGATCCCATTGGTCCAAATTTCCTTTTTTCAACAAAATATTCACAAATTATGGAATTGGAGGCACACAATAGAAAAAATATTGAAAATGCAAAAGGAGGATTGACAACTCATGAGTTGCGCTATTTGGATAGTCACAGGAGATAAAAACATGAAATTGGTCCATCATTTTGCCACACAACGGAGAAGTTGGAATACCCTATGGGATATAATAGATGGATCATGACATAATATATATACATTATTTTACATTCATAGGGAGACAATTCGCTACTTTGGGGAATTCTATCAGACACGTCTGATAGTGGATTTTAAAAATCAATTGGAAAGCATACAATTTTTCGCTCAAATTTTCTCGACAGAGGATGATTCCTTTGTTAGTGGGACAATAATGATCCAATATGTTTCTATATTACTCAAATATTTCATGAAATACAAGTGTTCGGGTCTAGATGGATGGGCCATATTGGAAATTTTTACCCATTTCTTTGAAATCACGAGTAGTGATTTATTACTCGTGATTTATTGCACATAGTCGAATAGCTGAGATAGAATTGCAAAATATCTAGGGATGTAAATGTGACACTCATCTCTCTCGTTCCAAATACTTTGAGCCCATCATCTTTATACGATTATAGACTAACATCCTTATGTGACACAACATATAAATTAATTTATAAGATTATAGCCAATCGGTTAAAGGTTAAAATATTTGAATGCGTCTCTCCTAAATAGTTCAGTTTTTTGAAGAACCAAAAAATACAGGACGTTGTCGTCGTTGCTCAATAAATATTACCCTCTATAAAATCTAAGTGCAGCGAGGCCATCATTTTAAAATTAGATCTTCATAAATGCTACGATTTTGTGGGTTGGTCTTTCCTCAGTATGATCATTCACAAGATTGGAATTTTGATTGGGGTTGTCGAATGGATCACGACATGTGTACTTACAATCTACTACGTAGTTATAATCAATGGTGTCCCATCATTTTTTTTTTCGGGCCTTTCAATGGTTACATCAAGGTTTATCCTTGTCACCCTTATTATTTATTTTGGTTATTGATGGATTAAGCTAGCAAATTATGATGAAAAATGTAACACCCTCCTCCCACATTTACCCAAGCTATTTGGTCCAATGGGGTAAACTTGTGATGAATAGTTACTATGATATGATTCAACTCCCCATGTATAGTTAGGGAAGTGGAATCTGCAAGACAAGACCAATTTGACCTTCCTTAGGAACTACAAAACCTTCAAGAGGCAGTGCACCCTTCCAAGCGTCCAACCCCAGAGACAACTTGTCATTTTCCTGAGCTAGACCCCCATCCAGTCCCATGAAAAGCCATGCATGCGACTGAGGCCCTCAACTCGCTCCTATAGCAAAGCATGCCAAAGACTATGGCCTTTTTCAGGCAATCCTGAGCTAGTGACCTTGAATTCTGTGCCACTTTTTCAGGGATAGGTCTCAGGCCTCTGTCCATAACTTGATGAAACTTCCAGAAATAATAAATAACCATGAATTCAAGATACTAATGCAAACATTGGTATAAGGACTTAACTTGACCCTTACTAGCTATGACAAGAATTTTGTCAAAAATATTATAAACATGTAATCTACAGGTCATAACAACAAATATGAGAATAGGGTTTTCATACTTATCTGAGAATCATCAAGAAGAATTGATGCCTTATCAAAATAGTTGCATTATCATCTATTAGGTCATATATTCATTCACATTTTAGGTACTAATCAAATCATGATGAGATCCATAACTAAAGTCTGTTATAGACCATGCTTATAACCAACATATAGCCAATAAAATAACAATGATAGAACATCCATTAAAGCCAAATGATAACAAGTACATTTACACTTAAAACACAAGAGGAAAAGAGCTCTTATTAATCATATGCAAAATCCAACCAAGCCAGGGACTTCCACAAACCACTCGACCATAGATTGGGCTAAACCAAATATTTCTTTCATCCAATCATGTTTGTGCCATATTCCAAGCATAAATGTTGGACTCACAAAAAAACCAACCAGATCTTCATCGGGATTTACCGTATATCCCGTCAAGGGATTCCTAGTCTCGAAACCCTCATAATTACAACCAGGCTTTACCACAATCCCACCGAATCACTAGGCCTATACAAGCATTGATGCCTCTCGATCTCTCCACCTAAACCATGAGAATTTTTCTATCTCAATCTCTCGACTTTACTATGTTTCCTTCCATTACCGGTCAAAGGATTCTTAGGCCTACGAGGTCTCCACCCTCTAGGATTTATCATGTATCCTGCCATTACCGGTTAAGGGATTCCTAGGTCCAGTCAAGGGTATTCACAACAAGGCTTTACCATATATCCCACCTCAGGATTCCTAGGCCTTGTGATTAATCCTGAGATCACCCCACTCAGCATCTGAATCCATTGGACAATCTAGCTCAACCAAACCAAGAGAACCCCATCACACCATGGCTATCCAGAAATGGAAAGGCAAGGCTAAAAAACATTGTAACACCTTAAAAAACCCATGCTAATGACAACAACAAAATCAAAACACACTTTCATGTACCATGCTTGCTCAAACTAGCAAGGAAATCATACATGCAACTCGATACATGCAAGTAATTCTGTTGTAGCTGCTTGATGCTTCTCTTCCTTGCTTGATCTTTACTTCCTATTGCTTTCTTGTCTTTCTTTTTACTTCTTTCCTCCAATGCTATAGTGCTCCAAGAATGCCCTAAGTGTCCAATAGTATGAGAGAGAGAGAAAGAGCCCCAAAATTGAACTGAACAAAAAGCTATAAACTGATCCTCAAAAGACTTTTTATCAATGAGACCTCTATTTTCTTCATTTTCCATTATTTTCCTTCATTTTCCTCCTCACATGAAACCTATGACCTTTCGCCCTTCTTTTCTCCTAATTTCCATTATTTTCATAAATAAAATGTCAATTAATGTCTCATTCCTTTTCCATTGCCTTTTCCAATTTCATTAGCCATAATAAACCAAATGAACACCCACACTAGGATGCTTTTACCAACATTCATCTTGGAATAAGTGTCCCATGACCTTGGTTATTATTTTTCCTTTCGTTTATTATAGGGAATTTTGGCTGGGGTTATTACAAAAAAGGGGGACAGATTATTCACTAGTCTTCATGTCACTAAAAAGGTATTTGTCTCTCATATTTTGTTTGTTTATGGTGCTATCATATTTGGTCAGGTTTCAGTGGTTCAACGGAGGAATCTATCCCAAATCATATTGAAGTTTTGAGGTGCATATATATTATACATGAATAATATTAAATCAATGATTATATATATAACTTGCAATTTGAATCAAATTAAAGAAATTGCTAACATATTCTCAGTTAATATCTCTCCTTTGGACTTGGGTTTCAAAAATATTAGTTTCGTTTTTAGACCAAATCAATATCTTATCCGGGATTGGCATTGAATCATTAATAAGTTTGAAGATAGGTTATCTAATTGGTCACACAAATGTTTATCAAGCGATGAAGGGTTGATTCTTGCACAACTGGTATTAAAGAATATCTTTGTATACTAGATTCATTTAAATATGATGTCATAGTTCATCATCAAGAGAATCAATTCCACTATATATAATTTTCTATCAGATGGAGAAGGGTGATCACGAAATTCATCTTGTGTGTTAGGAGGATATATCACAGAAAAATGAAGCTGGTGGATAGGGTCTATATAATTTGAAAATTTTTGGATGGGCCTTGATGAGTAATACTTTCTCGCGTGCTATTTTCGGATCATTCATTTGGAAAGATATTATTTAGGAGAAATATTTAAAAAATGGGGATAACCTCTATTGTATAAAAAAATGGTGTGGGATGTACAAAAATGTTTCTATAATTTGGTTTGGATTCATGAAAAAAATGGTTCATTGGAAATTTAGAGTGTGATCACCATGGAAAAAAATCAAAATATCATATTATTACGTCGAGAGAGGAATTCTACAACCTAGTATGAGGGTGATGTGTGATTTTGTTCATACTCAAAGTGGAGTTGACAAATGTCTCCTTTAAAATAAAAATAGAATACTTTCTAATTAAAGGAGCAATGTCGACTATAATAAAAAAACTAAAAAATGGATATACATATTTAATTAGTTTTAATTAAAAGTATTATAAAACATCAACAATTCAATTCTTGCTCAGTTGTTGATATTACAACGGAGTTTGGAAGAGATATGTGAAGTAACATAGTTTTATATTAATTTTAAGAGGAGATAAATCTTATATTTTCACTTTTGACTATGTGAGGAAGATGTTTATTTTTTTATACATTTTAAAAATAGTAATACAATATCTATAAATTATTTGAATATCCATGTTAATTAATTTATTTCAATATCAAAATATACACATGCACACCATAATAAAATATTATACCTAAGAAGAAGTAGTTATTAAGTAAAAAACTAATATTCCTATAAGAGTAATAATTATTATTGTTTAATTCATTTATCTATATAAAATTGATATGGAGCATTTAAAATATATTATTATTAATAATAAAATATTTCAATACATAGGACTAAGTAATATTGACATATATTTAGAGCACAATGCAACATACTCATGTATGTGCTTCCTAGATGAAAAATTGTGCACTCCTGTCCATAAGCGCTACAACCATGCCCTCATTTGAACTCCAATTTTCTCCCATCATCCCTCTAAGAGATCCCTAAGCCTCCACCACAACTAATCCCCATTGGCATGACGACCCCAAGAGGGTGGGGGTGGCTCCTCCGTCCTTCCTCGCCAACCTATCCAACCTGACATTTCTGAATCTAGACCCTCTCCAAACCTCCCGCCCTCTGAAAATTTTGATTTTCAACACTCTAAAATAGTTGATGCAATCCATATGGATTTATCAATTGGCCTAGAGCCAAAACAATCTTTAACCCCTAAGGAGAGATATACAAGCACCTACATAATGAAATCATTAGAGATCTCTATGTCCATGTGCCCCCAGCAAGGGTTAATGGAAACATCCGGTTGATGTGATACCACACCCTAATATGAAATTTCATTGGGATATGACCCTATGAAAAAATACTCTTGCACCAGATCGTGCAACAATGGAAGCTAAAGGCACACTATGACATCAAACTTGGCTCCAAGGGATTCATCATAGTGATTTTTACTCACTAGGAAGACCTGAAAGTAGTCATGGAGGGAGGCCCCTACTTCATCAACTCAACAAACCTCTACATGTGATAGTGGATGACCAACTTTGACCCAGATAAAGAATACTTCTCTTGGGCCCCATGTCTGGATCCATATGTACTCTCTACCATTTGAGTACTGGGATCTAGAAACACTACAAGACAATGGTAACAAGCTTGGAAAATTCGTCTCTCTCTCTGAGAAAACTAGATAGGGATTTTACACCTCCTATGCCCAAATATGTTTCTACATGATCATCTCTAGATCCCTTCCTGAAGCCATCACCCTAGATTCAGAAGATAACGATTGGTTCTAGATCCTACACTATGAACACGTCCCATTCAGATGTCAAAAATGCCACCAAATTGGGCACCTCTTCAAGGATTGTCTTGTGAATAACCCTAAACCATATACAAAGAAATACAACTCAACAAATGTGGAGGGATTCAAAAATATCTCGTCCAAGCGGAACCATACCAACAAATCTAGCACCTTTTCATCTTCCAAACACCACATGACTAGCAACAACACTGAGGCGCCTAGGTACTTTCCAAAGGACCCCTCAAAACAACCACATGAAAAAACAAAGGAAATCACACCTAATAAATTAGAGCAACACAACACTGAGAGCAAGGGAAAAGAACCAATCGATGTTGCCATTCCACACCAACAAGACATTCCACAGCAAGAAGCAAACATCCTTATGGCCAAGGATGAGGACTTTACTGATCTGGGAAGTCTAGATTTGATGGCCTTAGAAGATGCCTTCCACAAAAATTCCTTGAACACTGTCCCACCCAAACATATCCACCTCCTGGCTATCACCCTCCAAAATTCCAAAGCCAAAATGCAGTTAGGAGTTCAAACCATCACCACCAAATATGGAAAGTAAAGCAACAAAGACTTCAAGAAAAGAGAATAGAAATTAGCCCTCTAGAGATTTGATAGCCTAGGACGAAATTTGGTCGAATCGTGTAAATATAAGAAAAAATCCGATATCTACTCTTCTCAAACCATCGTTCTCCCATGAATATCATCTCCTAGAACATACAAGGTCTGAATAGCCCCTCCAAGCAATGTATTCATTGGTAGAAGATCCAACAAGATCTCTCGACAATCTTGTTAATCCAAGAAACAAAATGCTCCAACAAAGATTTTGAATTCATAATGGAAAAATTTTGGAAGTGAGCTTGAAGCATGGTGGGTGATGTAGAGGGATATTCAAGTGGCGTAGGTATTACTTAGGACCCTTCTCAAATAGGTATAGAATTCTTGCCCCCAAATTCTTCTATCCTCAATATTTTTTCACTTGTTAGACACATATCTACATAGATTTATATCCAATGTATATGGACCTCAAGCTACATCCAAAAAACAAGACATGCTTTGACACCTTCACTCCCTAAAGTACTAGATAGAACCCCATAAATGGATCATAGGTAGAGATTTCAACATCATCACCTCTCTGAGAGAAAAAAAAAGGGAGGCAGAAGGCATCTATAGCCAAAATATGAAGACCTGAGGAACTTCACAGATGAAACAATCATGGTGGAAATGAAGATAAAAAATGGCCTCTTCACTTAGAATAACAAAAGAGGAGGTTCAACACATATTTCCTCTCATATGGATTTCTTCTTAGTTGTAGAACAACTCATCACAGAAGGTCATGATCTCTCTGTGGAGATTCTCCCCTCATTAGGATCGGACCACTGGCCCATCTCTCTATCTCAGAGAAATTTTGGTATGCCCTCAAGTTTCATTTCCATTTTTAACAATTATGGCTCTCAAATCCCACTCCTATCAATAAAATTAAAATCTGGTGGAAGGGATGAACAATTTTATAGGATCTAAAATGTATGTCTTTCAACATAATCTCAATCAGATCAATATCATCCTCAAAAAATAGACTTAGAAAAGGAAATTTCCACCCTTCAACATGATATTACTCTAAATGGCCGCATTGAGGAACCTGCATTGAGGAACCCAAAG